>VFXL01000275.1:0-220001 GCA_009761765.1 Phenacoccus solenopsis | reverse complement strand
TTTGCCATATATGAAAATTTCAGCTCGATAAATTCGCGCCTTAGCCGGGGGTTCGAACCCCGGACCTTTTGATTGCCGGTCAAACGTGCACCTTACACTACTAGTGCGACGAACTCCTCGAGCGAAACATATCACCCGGGGTTCGAACCTCGGCTAGGGCGCGAATTTTTGGAGCTGAAATTTTCATAAATGGCAAAACTAGACGCTTGAACAGTGATTTCTATGTACTCGTATTTATCCTATTGTATTTTTGACAACGAAAGTATAAATTAAAATTTTGCATTTCATTGGTAGATGCTTTCAAACATTATATAAACTTGATTTGTGCTATTTATTCTTACTCGTTTTTTGCCAATATCTTGGAAACTATTCAAGATATAAGGCTCGCAAATCGGCAAATGGCTCATTTTAAAGATAATGAAATGCAAAATGATTTATTTATTTTTTAAAGGTACTGTCGTCGATTTACTTTTGAAATTAATTTCGTGAAGGCGATTTTTTCACTTTGCTATGAATTATTTCAAAAATTAAATCCATAATAATTGGTTTTTAATAGTGAAATACATTCAGAATTTTATGCTCTTTCGAATGAGCTACTTGTAAACTTTCCATCTATATTTTTTCTGGAGATATTTGCTAAAAACCAAGCAACACGTCAAATTCATTTTTAAGCACTGAAGCTCATTCACAGAGAGCGTTCTAAAAAATGAATTAGTTTTATTTAAATAAATCGAGGAAAGTATTTTTTTTTCTTTTTTGCACAAATTAGGTAAATTTATATAGTTACACCAAACAACTTTCAGTAGCTCTCCTGGCACAGGTTCAAAGTCTGACATTATCGGAACGAAAATTCTACTTTCAACTTCCAACCTCAATCGTAGGGATTGATAAGTATGCCGTATTTACTAGCTACATGTTACAATCTGCAAATACACTCTAAGAGAATGAAAAATAGGCCGTACCTTCAGTAGGAGATAATATGCAGAATAATAAATATTGTTGATTCGTTGCCCGATAAAGTTTGTAAAGCCGGAATTGAATTTTTCATTTCATATTATGGAATCTGTTACAATAAATACCTTCATATGGTATCAACTAGTAGTTCAAAACCAACTCCACAATTACAATTACCTCCTACTGAACGTGGAACTTGTTTTCACTCTCTTAGAGTATGTTTGGTTTAAAGGTTGGTTGTGTTAGGTTGGGGGATAGGAGATGGGTAACCTGACGTATAAATTGTGTACATTTAGTTTGTAAATGTATATTGTATATGTTATATAGGTTTGAAGTGCCCTCTTGTAATTTGTCAAAATGGCTGTGAAGTGGGCACTCAAATGTCAGAAAAAAAACTGATGTTCTTCTAAGAAATTTTAATTTTTGTTTTTTTGTAAATTAAATTTGAAATTAACCAAATTATTTTTTTAATTGAAGAAATTAATAATTCTCCAAATTTATCAACTGTTTGGGTTCTTGGATTTTTTTTAATGGAGATGTTTATTTTGTTAATTTGATTAGAATTTTCAATCGTTATTCCAATTATATTAACTTCGTTCAGCTCTAGTATTCCATTGATTTTCAGAAATATCTCTTGAATCTTTTTTTTATCAATCAATTGTTTCAAATTGGTTTGATTGAAACAATATTATAATGTTTTGCTAAATAATATTGATTTATTTTTAACAACAAACAAAAGAAATTCACATTAGTAATGCTATCAAGTGTGGAATTTTCTTTTTTTTTTAGAATAATTATTAGGCTTTTCCAGATAAGTTGAGGAAGTTAAGTAGGTACTTTTTTTGCTTGTCATACATTATTTTCTTTTTTTAAATTGGCATGACGCTGACGTAACAAAAAAAGAATCGATACAAAAAAAATTCATTGCGGTTCCACACATGTAAAAGTAATTTCATCTTTCGTGGCCATTATAAAGGAATATATAAATATACATGAATATGCAAAAGGAAATTAAATCCGTCCATAACGACCCCACTGTGGGGATGTTCAAAGAAGTTTATTCGAAACTGATTCCTTGGGCAAGAGTCAGTACGCTGCTGTTATTGATGGTGATGGTAGATCGTCGCATATACTGTTTCCACGAATCAGATCCTGATTCCCTCCCTCCTCCTGTATGCTTCTCACCCCCAAAAGCGCCACCAATTTCGGCCCCACTGGTGGGAATATTAAGGTTGACGATGCCGCAGTCTGATCCTTTGGGACCGATCCACTGCGAAAAATAGCCACATTAATGTACGAACTGTTGAAGTAAAAAATATGAAAAATTGCCACTTACTTTAAATAATGTAGGGATATCTTTAGTGAAGAGACTAGATGAAAGGCCTTGGTCTACCGAATTATTGATACGAATCGCTTCGTCCAAGGAGTTGAATTTGAAAACGTATACTATCGGGGCGAAGGTTTCTTTTATCACTACGCTGGAGTCTGGTTTCAATCCAGAGATGATGGTTGGTTCTACATAGAATCCAGGTCTTTGCATCACCTGTTGGAAAAATACTAATGAAGACTTTGGTTTCAAAATTTGGTGCGATTTTGAAGGTGACTCACTTTTCCACCGAATTCTATTTTGCCTCCAGATATGATGGCCTCGTCGATGGTTCTCTTGTAGTTATCGACGGCTTGTTGATTGTGCAAAGGTCCGTAGAGGGTTTTTTTATCTAAAGGATCACCAGTTCTAGTGAGAACTTTGGAGTACGATTTGACGAATCGTTGTAAGATTTCGTCGTATACCTAAGATGAACGTGAAGTTTGATTAAAACTGTGAGGAGATAACCAGCGAGTGACTTCGCCTGTTTGTAGTACCTTAGAATGTAATAGCAATCTTCTAGTAGTAGTGCATCGTTGTCCAGCGGTACCACAGCACGAGAATACTAGTGACTGAGATACCATATCAAGATCAGCATCTTCGTTCACGATGATGGCGTTATTGCCTCCGAGCTCGAGGAGAGCTTTACCGAATCTTTCTTGAACTTTGATACCAACCTGTGATCAGTTACAATAAAGGATTATAGATGGATTTTTTCCACAACAAATTCTTCGCGGTGTCTTACCTTTCGGCCGACTTGTGTGCTACCAGTGAATGATACTAGAGGGATACGAGTATCTGCAGCAATAGCCTCTCCTACATCACTGCCACCTGTACACAAAGCACATACAGCTCCTGGTACGTTATTTTTACGTAAAACTTCAGCGATTATCTTGGTTGTGGCTACAGACAACAAAGAGGTACTAGGAGCTCCTTTCCAAAGCACCGTGTTTCCACAAACCTAAAGCAATCTTGTAGTTAACCTTGACATAACAAGTGATAGAACAGAGCAAAGGATACACCATCCAGATCTAGACTATGGAGTTAATACTCAAAAACCAGATATGGATGCAACTACATTTCATAAGGAATGAACAGAATTAATCAATGTGTTAAAAGAGAAAGAAAACTGGAAGAATATTGAACAAATAACAAAGAAACGAGAGCCAAGAAGTAGAGGAAATGAAATATTCGTTTACCATGGCAATAGCGCTGTTCCATCCATACACAGCTACAGGAAAGTTGAAGGCACTAATTACACCCACTACTCCGAGCGGGTTCCAGTTCTCGAGTAAAACATGATTGGGCCGTTCTGACGGTAGGATTTGGCCATTGAACATGCGCGACAGGCCGACAGCGTAGTCACATATGTCGACATATTCTTGTACTTCGCCAATACCCTCGGATAGGATCTTACCTATGAAATATTCCTGGTTGAGAAGGAGTAAATAAGTAAGCAGAAACTATCGAATGAATTAGAAGTAATTTGTACCCATTTCTAAAGCCACTAGTTTCCCCAAAGGCTCTAGTTTATCTCGTAAAGCGTTCCCGATCTGTCGGACTATTTCTCCTCGTTTCGGAGCTGGTACGTCAACCCAATGTTGCCAAGCTTTCGAAGCTGCGGTTACGCATCGCTCGTAATCGTTCAAATTTCCCTGTTGTACAGATGCAATAGGTTGTCCATTGGCTGGAGAGTAAGAAGTGATTACCTATTATTGGAAAATAAAATTTTTATATAAGGTGGGACCAAATTATCATGATTAGAATATATTTAGCATTCAGTTGATTGAATTTATAATAATGTAATACAATAAAAATACTAGGGGGCTTCGCGGCCCAACCCCGTGGCATTCCTCGCTTCGCTCGGATTGCCTATTTGATGTGGCTTCTTCGAACAACATAACACGAATGATGATATGTGTCGTGTAACTGACGAACTAATGCGGCACGGCAAACGCCACGCCCACAACCAAGCAAGACATGGAGTGGAATAGGGCAACGCTTAACGAACGGGTTAAGTTTTATGCAATAAAAAAAGAGAAAAATTGTTTTTTTCAACTCTCTGATTAAAATTTTCAATTTTTTTTGCTTGATGACATATCTGCATAATTTTTGCGATTTAAAAAAAAAATTTATCGAAATCCGTCCATTAGGAGAGGCTGGGCGATTGGAACAACATATTTTTGGCCCTATTTTTGTTGTCATTTTTTTCTTGTAGCTTTATGTATATATATATATGATACATACATGTATTGATGCTGTTATTAATCCGAGACCCGCGGTATGAAAGAGACAACCCGAGACCCACTCTTATTTAAAGAGCTAAAGAGATCAAAGTTAGTATTTTGGAAATAATTAAAATATAACTTTTTGGGAATCGACTCGAATTGGGTTTCAGATGGATAGCACCTCATACCGGGTCTCATATTGTTAAAATGTGTATACTTTAAACATACCTATACAAATGCATAGATATGCTACCAATAATCCGAAACTCATGCAAAAATTTGCCAAATTAATGACGTCTTGGAATGCAACTCGCAAGGAAATGACCTCTAACACAACAAGACGGGTCTTGGATTGATATTATCATATCTAACATTGGGACTGCTTTTACTGCAATACATCTCTTTCCCGCTTTCTCTCTATGCATGTATGTCACATTCCTAGTCAGGCCTTAGATGGTAGATACCGAACAGATGTCCCAAGACTCGGTCTTATTTATAGAGCTAGCAATATATGCTTGAGCTTATTAGAAACCACTCGAATAAAGCATTTTAGGCACCCTTGAAGGAGTAAGAAAAATTAAAATTCAGGTATTCAAATGATATGAAACAATTCTTACGAGGCACACTTCAGATTTATTACTATCCTTGTCAGGCCTAAATTGAAAGCTATATAGGCTCAAATATGCACTCAAAACGTTGCGAGATCCAAAGGATCAGGTCTCGGAACGATAGCAGCATTTCCCAGATCGGGTCTGATTTTATCACAGCATACCTATATATACACATATTATGTAAGATTCACATAAAACAAGATCCTTTTTATACATCATCATACAGTTTTCATGAGATCACGAGATGCATTTGCTGGATCTCGCAACGTTAGTGTACATTATTTGTGAGATCCAGTACAATACATGGACGAATTTTCAGCCGGATCTCGTTTAGGTATTATTTATGTAGGAAACTTACTTTTGGTACTATGGTTTTCTCACAGAGTGCACTGCTTCAAAAGCAGTAAGTATATTCGCAATGAATCAAATGCACGTTTGTTTTGATCTAACTTTTCAGCCAAAGACGTTGCTGGATTAAAAAAAATCTTTATACTGTATAGTACGAATTTAAAAAAAACGAATCTCATAATAACTGTATACATATATGGCGGACCTCGCAATAATACATATTCCACTACCTATATCTATATATATATTTTTTTTTCTTCAATATGTAAGTGCTCCTTCCGTAATCAGCTCATCGAGCTGTGAACGAGACACTCATAACAAATACTTATTTATTAATAATTTCGAATCACACTTACTTCGCCACTGCCACCCCATTCGCCATCGTATACACCAGGATTGTGTTTCTGCAATCCCAATTCTTTGAGAAAGGCATAATTTTCGTTATCAATTAGAAATTTATCAGCCATTGAATAAAAACGATTGATCACATATAAATGACTCGGCGCACCGCTCTTGAACTTTAATGCGAATATATTCCGGACAAGCATTTGAATTTGGAGTGAACGAAGATGTTGTTTATCCACCACCAAACGTTTGTTAATTAACCGGTTCTTCGTAGCTTTGTAGAGCTATATTAGAAGTGGCATGTTTTTAACAAGTATAGTTCCTCTAAGCTTATCGCATAGATAAGTCGAGAGGTTAAATTATTATCTTGAAAAAACACGAAGTCAGATTAGTCGATCATCTAGGTATGCGCATTGCAGGTGGTTATCATTCGTGAGTGAATGGAAGGAGAAGCATAAGAGTATAGAAAATAATACTCGTAATTCATCGGTAAACAGCGACGGATTATGAATAAAAAGCTTCATGAAGGAAAAAGTTGTAGTGTAGGGAAATTATGGCCAAGGCAATTCGCAAACTAATTAAACCAACGTGAATCTCGCCTTTATATAAAATAAACTGAACTTCAACTAAACATGAAGTATAACCTCAATCCGAATTTAAGTTAAATTTTTTGCTGACTTTTAGTCCTTGGGTATTTTTAGAAATTATACCTATTATACTTAATAATTACACTGTAGATGATTGGGACACATTACATGAACAAAAATTATATGAAGTGAATAAATTACACGCTGCATAAAATTTTATTTTTTAAGGCTTACAAATGTATATTAAAAATCTGCAAAAAATGTTCAACATTTTATCTTCATGCGCATTTTGAGTTCATCGTTAGTAATTACCATTTGGACTGCTCGAACAAAGATTAGGTAACTTAATTGCAATCAACATATTACTCCTACGTATTCCTTTGCACAATCGTTATAGGCTGAGGCATAGATCGTTAAAGGAATATGTAATCATCACACAAAAAGAAATTTGAATTAACATCGTCACTTGAAAATTCCTCGACAAGTAATGAAGCAAAAATATGTAAATAGAAATGTAAACGCAGAGACCACGGACCAAAAAATCAACTTCAACCTGCGATGAATAATAACAACAATTTCACATAGGTAGTACTTCGAAGAAATACATTTTGACGAAAATTGTGATGATATTTAAAATACACTCACATCTTTCTTTTCTTAAGTCCAGCTGAAATAGTATCGTTTCTTTCCTTAATTATATAGAGTCGAATACCCCATACGTAATTTTTAAAGTAAGTTGTCCAATCTAAATCATGGATATTGAATTTAAACATTTGCTTATCGTGTTCCGATAAACAGTACCACATCTTCGTGACGTTGTCGTTGAGCATTGTCCAATCTCTTGTGGAGAAATAAGAAAGCACATCCAAGAACTTATGAATTTTTGAATACGTTTGCATCAATCTGTAGCATACAAAACGTAATATTATAATGAGTGTGATTTCAAGTATTTGGTTGGCAAATATATAGAAAATTCAAAGTGTGGTCCCTAACCAACTATACACTACCGGTGATAAGTTTCGAGAAACTTTTTGTAACTCAACAAAACATACATGGTTTTTGTTTTCGGTTTTACAGCGATTAAAAATTCTTAAAAATAGATGTAGGTATATCAGGCATCAGGTCTTGCGCTGGAAATTAAATCCTTGAACTCTAGTTGGAGGAAACCTGCGAAAGTTGAATCGTTGCTCTTTTGCTGAAGAAAACCTCCAATTTATCTACAGACACACAAACTGCCATTTTTTTTGACTCGTATGTCTTTTTTAAACGAATTTTTCACGTTAGTGTAGTATCATAACAGCAAGTTAAATTTTTCTTCCCAAGTTAGATATTCCTATAATAATATGTATGCAAAAACTGTAATATCAGTTTGTAAATATTCGGGAGAAATCTTGGTATTACTGTAAAATTGCCTGGCAAACATTCGTGGTAAAGCTGGTATCAGTCTTTGGCTATCATATATATAAAGCTGCAAGGTAAAAAGTTGAAATTAATTCTGGAAAAAGTCGAAAAAAACTTCCGAACTTTTTCTATTGCACCTAGAAAGCTATTTTTTTTTTTAATCGAAAGCTCATAACGTGTGCTATCAGTAAAAAATCTGAAACTCCAAAAAAGTAGACCCAAAAGCCCCCAAAATTTGAGATAAATTTTGAAAGTTTTGGTTTTTCCAACTTTTTACCCTATATGTCCGCGAATAATAAAGTAGTCGCGTTTTTTTACATGCCATTTTAAAGAGGATGAAATTCTGGAACTCGCATGCGCAGACGTATTTTGGTCCAAGAGCGTTCACTTGATATCGACAGAAATTTGTACTATTCTAAACAATGAGTTCGAGCGGTCCAGGAGTATATAGGGAAAGGCTCCAGTAATATGCTACATGGCTGCTTTTGATTGTTCAGATTGAATAACTTGTTTTCCCAAGAACAAATTTATTCATTCGCCACTTATAATGGTCTCCTTTAAACAAGGTTGGGCTTGGGAACCCAAAACTTTGGTCAGGGATGTTTCTTTATAGTACCCACCTACCACTCAAGTATTTGCTCGAAAATGCTCCAAGACAAATTTACCACGCTTATCTACCTACGCCTTTATTTGATCTACCTATTTCTTTTTTTCTAGATCATCACTTAATATCTGCTCAAAAAACTGGTTTTTGCCCCAAACTCTCTTTAAAATCTGTACATCAAAATCGAAAAGCATTAGGCTTTCGAGTATCTTTCTACCTTTCCTTAACATTTGAGTGAGATGAATCAAAAATCTGAAAGAAGTACTTTTAGATCTTTACAAAAACTACCTCGGACCCAATTTTACGCAATTATTGCCTCGTATTACGGAAAACAATTTTTTGGTGGAAAATACTCTCGCTACATCCCTGTTTGATAGCTGATGAAATGAGTAAAAATGAAAAATTTACTTGGTCGGTTCACCAAACATAGCTGTAACATTATCGACGATAATGGCAGGTATTATGTGGAGAAGTATCGCGCATATTTTGTGCACAAATTCATATTTATTCAAGATCAGCCAACACACACCCATCTGCGAAAGAAGAAAGTCATTATTACCCAACTGTTCGGTGCTCACCGCAAAATGCAACTGTACTAACCGACTGCGAAGAAGGCATTTTCGATTCCTCTGTTTGGTACGCGTTTTTCAGTACCTTCCACGTTATGGCGTCTTTTAATTCGGTGCTGGTGTAATTAAATACTGAAATTTGGCGTGTTCCATCGGCATTTTTTTTCAACACCGTCCTAAAAAGTGATTAGCGAAATTTAAACAAAACCAAGATGATCGATATACCTTAACAGTGAACATCAACTAACCATGTGCTGGCCGTATACCAAGCTGCGGCGATAATCGCATTTACTAGGTAATCACACGGTATAAGGTTTGCTCTTACATTTCCATCGGTGTTCATCGTTCTCAATAAGCCTATACCGGCTGCCGCTAGAATACCGTTAGCTCCGTAAACGTTGCTTACCCATCCTGGAATGGGATCCTCGGCCGTTGAACTAACTTTGACGAAAATAAACAAATTAGAGAAGTGTGAGTGATACACAGTTATCATACTTATATTCTGTAGTACTCACTGATTGAAGGCCTTAAAATGGCAACCGGCACTTCGAGATCTTCGTTCAAGCATGACCATTCGGCTATTGCTTTCGTAAAGATGTACGTGTTTGGAAAAGGCCCTATTAAGCTAAAAGAAAGCGTAAACACTTAAACAGTCAAGTCGAATCAAATTATAGCTGAGATTTTAATTTATGCATGAAAAGACACGTAAATGATAATCAAATTTATGGGTGCACTGCATTTAATGGAAAAGTATGGACCTAAGCGATTGAAGATAGGGGGCTGGTTAGATGGAAATTTTCGGAAGTTTCATCCTTTCGCTTTCATATAATAAAACATATCACTGTGCTAATATCTTAAACGAATTTTATTACAAAAATCATTAATAAATTTTTATTTTTCACACAGTTCCATCAGGTTGTATAAATTTAAACCTATTTTTATGCCTTCCAAAACCAAGTTGGAGATTGAATTAATTGGTTCGTATAATTTGAGCTATTCTAAGCTGTTCAAAATCTCGAGTTTTGAGGTATCCAACATTCTGAGTCCATTTTGACCTAATCTCGATCACTCACTTGAAAGTTCGAATCATTATTTGAGTTATGAATTCAGTACGGATTCAAAAAACAATAATCAAACAAAAAAATTACTTTGGTGTCAACAAAATTCTCCAAATCTAAAACTTACTTGCATTTCAAAATTATTTGATTTGTTCAACTTACAAAATGGTTCAAAAGTGTGTAGTAGCACGTTAGATAGGCTACTAACAGTAGGGTAAATAATATGTACTTATACCCCTTGCCCGTATAGTACGTACAAGCCCGGACGGTAGTCCGTGCTGGAAAGACTGATTACTTTTATTCCCCTCGCCCATATAGTACGTGCGAGCCCGGACAGTAGTCCGTGCTGAAAGAGACTTATTATGATTAACCTTACACGTATAAAACGTGTACGCCCGGTTGCCCGTGCGAGGAGAGAATCCAAAAAAGAGCTAACGCTTAGTTATTAGGCCAATGCATTTAGACATTGAGGTCGGAAAAATTCCCATCAAAGCGATTTTTGGTATGGTTGTTAGGAACACCATTCCAAACAACATACTAAAAGTCCTGATCCCTAGGTGTGGAGCGTATCCCCCCAGGGGGGAAAATGTCCCCCCAAAATCAGTTTTTGGTCCCTATCCCCTCCGCATTTGGCCCTAGCGCAAAAAGGTTTCAATAAAATTTATTCTCCTTTCAATTCCCTATAAAATGAGCCATAAACCATTTTTCAAGGAAGAACGAGTGTGGAGCTATGGCTTCCTAAAGATGAGTGGTTTGGAGGTGTGTTATGAAAAGTCGCTATAAAAAAGTATTACGATTATTATAAATTGTTTTAATGGTTATATATTATATTGAAGCCTAAGATAATTTTCCCTGACAAATCGAAACCACCCTCCTCTTCCCCCACCACCATTATCAGAAGAACCCCCCTTCCGTATAATGAATTTGTTTTAATGACACAGCCAATTTATTCTAATTTCGACATAAAAAAATTACACCAAATATCTACGAGTCGCGCATGCTTTTCGTATCCTTATTGGGGGGAGGGAGCAGCCTATACTGCGAGACGATAATACTGTTTCTTGTAGCATTCGCTCAGGGTGAGGATTGTTGCGGCACGACAATATTACACATTTGAGGTATAAAGTACAGTTGCATTACGATGTCAAATGATGAAGCTCTATTTTTTATATACTAGCGAGTAGGGTACCTAGCTCTACTATTCCCTTGAATATTTCCAATGAGTTGGAAGTGTGTTTCTTACGAATTTAGTTTACAATCAGCAGCGGGAGGAAAAGTCATAAGAGCATAAAAAAAAAATGTAAATGAAGACAAATTTTTAGCGTCAATGCTTCAAGTCGTGGGCCATGAAAAAAATTTGGGCCCGGGAAACCGCCCATCTTCCCAAGGCTCAGGCCTGTTCACAATGGATGATATGTTGAAGTGTTTTATTAGTAATATTCAGTAACTGTTACTAAAAAAGGATTAGATTTCTCCTTAGAAGCAAGTAAGCTTTGGAATGATCCTCTGGAATTCGCATCTAGCAAATACGGTCCTGGCAAACCCAAGGCACCCAAGCTAGCTCTGGCATCATTTCTTATGTCTCCATACCAGAACTATTTCTTCTTCAAATCTCCAGAAACTCCGGATTACAGCATGTGCCAGAGCAACTGTGGTTACGGGAGTGGGCTTTGCAACCTTGGAAAGTTCCACCTCTAATGACATAATTTATCCTAATGGTCCCAAGGCACACTCTGTTGCTGGATTGTCTATTCTTTCTACAGCCAATTATTCTTCAATCACTTTCCATAGCTTGACCACGGGTATATGTGGCAGCTCATCAACATAGGATTTGTGAGTTCTGCTACATCAGATTTTGTAAGTGCTCCATCTGAGGCCTTAAAATCAGGCAGTTGAGAAAGGAAATACGATATAATTATATTAATAAAAGTGGTATGGTTGCATAAGTTGGCGCTCCAAAAGGGAACCCTTATTGACACCATTCCACTCATGTAACTGATAACTGCACAGTTAGTTCTTTTATTATCAGCCGAAACTCCTATGGGCCCCTGATACATAGGTGATAGTGAGTTATGGAGCACAATAAGCTATAAATGCCCGAAGTGGCCAGTGCTTGTAGCACCCAATTAGATCTGAACCTGAACCTGAAGCTTCGTAATGATGGAAAACATAAATTTTTAGAAAAAAAAAAAAAAAATGCGAATGTAACTGTGCATATCGTATCCTCAGTGCAACAAGCCACATCTCAAAAAAAATTGCAATTACAAGAAAGCCACATCTCAAAAAAGTACTTCTTTTTACATACATTTTTGGGTACAATTAATGTAAATCGATAAAAGTGTGACAGATAAACTAAATTAGCTCATTTTACTCCAAAAAAGTATAGGATTTGTTGAATTTTTACATGCTTTCTTTGAGATGTGGCCTTATTGCACTGAGGATGCGATATATTGTGCCTAATGTTGCGTCGTAATATAAGCCGCCCCCTCCCTCCAAACAAGGATACGAAAAGCACGTGTAACTCGTAGATGTTTGGTGTAATTTTTCTATGTCGAAATTAGAATAAATGGGCTGTGTCATTGAAACAAATTCATTATACGGAAGGGGGGTTCTTCTGATAATGGTGGTGGGGGAAGAGGAGGGTGGTTTCGATTTGTCAGGGAAAATTATCTTAGGCTTCAATATAATATATAACCATTAAAACAATTTATAATAATCGTAATACTTTTTTATAGCGACTTTTCATAACACACCTCCAAACCACTCATCTTTAGGAAGCCATAGCCCCACACTCGTTCTTCCTTGAAAAATGGTTTATGGCTCATTTTATAGGGAATTGAAAGGAGAATAAATTTTATTGAAACCTTTTTGCGCTAGGGCCAAATGCGGAGGGGATAGGGGCCAAAAACTGATTTTGGGGGGACATTTTCCCCCCTGGGGGGATACGCTCCACACCTAGGGGTCAGGACTTTTAGTATGTTGTTTAGAATGGTGTTCCTAACAACCATACCAAAAATCGCTTTGATGGGAATTTTTCCGACCTTTGGCGTATTTCATGTCTAAATGCATTGGCCTATATGTGTATATTACTTTATTCGAGATCACAAGACAACAACTGAGAGAATACATTGCGCGTACAGCGTTTATATAACGCTAAATAAGCCACGACCACCGCGCAGTGTGGCCACAGCGTATACACAAAAAACAGCTATAATGTATGAGAAATGATGCGCCGCGCGCATCTCACGAGCAAAAATAACAATAAATATTGCAGCCTGAGAGACCATCAAAGTTATATACAGTAAAGAGAAATTCGAATTAAAGCCAATTGCTCATAATACATTGGGTGTGATCAAGTCTTTTGATTGGTTGTTTTTAATTTTCCGCATACATGGCTGATTCGATTATTGGTTTTTATTTTAGCCACCAATCAGAGATGCGTCTTCTCGATTGTTCCGCACTCTGGCGATTATTTTTTAACTAATAATTCTCACAAGAGTGCAGTAACTTGAGTATTTTGTTAATACTCAGCGATAAGTAATAACCTCTTCAAGTATTAATAAGTAATATGGAGGGATAAAAGCCATACCCTTAGCATTATGCATCAAGGGGCCTGATAGAGGGCGCTATATCAGATTCGAGTTGTACAATTGATGTACAGCAATGTACCTTTACCAGAGGTCGGATGGAAATGGAAAGCACTCTTTGGTACTCATTCAACGCTCCTCTTTCCCAACTAATCTCTGACATCACGCAGCGGACCTGAAAATGCGCCGTAACGTACAATTTTGCGCTGTACTGTACACCAAGTGTCCAACTCATAGTTGGGGCAGCGCATTCTATCAAAACCCTAATGAAACTACACTTTTATCCCTCCATATTACATACTAATACTCAAAGAATAACCTGCCAAGAAATAGCATAATTTTATTATTTCTATATTTCATCTACGAGGTAGTTAGTCACATTGGTTACCACACTCCATAACTTAGTCTGGGAAAGAGTGGCCGTCTATAACAGTGTTGCCAGATATGACATACATATACCCAATCTTGACGTCACTTGAATATTGCCCAATAAAACATCGGTATTAATATATTTACTGACCTTGCATTAGCATCCTTCTTATGCCTTCTAAAACCAGTTAAAGAATTTAATTGAATGATTTGTAAAATTTAAGCTATTCCAAGATATTCAAGATCTAAAATTTTGGGGAGTCTACTACTTTAAATTTGATTTTACCTCAACTAAAAATGTTACATTAGGCGAATTGCCTAGATGCGTTAGATGAGGAGATATGAATCCTTTCATCATAGCAGAGTACACTATCATCTCAGTAGAGGTTTCCTCAGAAAATTCACTTGAGAAGCTAAAATCAGAATAAGTTCATCAATATTGGTCACTTGGGCTCATTTTACCACAATAAAAAATTTTCTAACTTTCATGCACCCCCGTCCAACACCACATTTTGTGGAAGATAACCTCTCCTTCACCCTCCAATATCATATATGATGGTGATTTTGGGATATAGTATACCTTTCATCACCAAAAATCATGTGAGTTCATATTAATTAAATTTTTACTAATTTGAGGCTCCTTAACCATTTCAACCGAAATTCAAGAAGTTATATTCTGGTTGCCAACTGACCCTACACACACAATTTGATCTTTCTAAATTGATTTGGTGATGAGATGGATGATTCAAGAAATTTTATGACTCAGAACTTCTTCAAAAAACTGTTTCTTACACGAACTCCTCTTTAAATATGCATCTAGGAAGTTGAAATATGAATGTCCATAATTTACTCTTTTATACAAAATCAAACCCAAAAATTTTGGGTTATTTGCTCCTTCTCCAGCCTCCCTCAAAGTTTAAACAATCTGCTATTTTGAAATGTATCGAAAAAACAAAAAATTATATTTTCTGCATTTTTATGAAACCCCTTCAAATATTGAGCGAATTTCACACATATTCACACATATTTTTTGATGCTACACGTGGAGGAAAAAAATATAATGCATATACCAAAAAGTTGGATATTCGCCAGATGGTTACAAATGGTTTGAAACGCAAAGATTTGAAGACCCCAACCCCCGACCATCCCATCCCAAATCAGGTAGGCTGTTAAAGCTATAATTTTTATTCAAACTCAGCTAAAATTGAAAAAAAAAATGTATCTGCAATAGAGCAAAATATGTTATGAAAGAAGGCATTTCGTTCCCTATCAAGTGGTGTGAAAAAAATTAAGTAAAGATGAATATTGCATTTGAAAGAAGATGGTATGTGCTAATACTTTAATCATTAAGGTGTGCTTTGTAGTAGCGATAGGATGGTTTTTTACATTTTCGGTGCGCTTTTTTTCGTAACTCGTTAGTTTAAAATATTATGAACCTGTTGAAGCGTGTTTGGAACTAATCAGAGATTTCATTTTTTTTAGACGTAAATTCACTTTTAGCTCACTGCGAGGCGTCTTCATAGCCTCACCCATGCAGTCTTATCAACTATTATAATACGTAATGAAGAAGGAAAGATGGGAGAATACCTGGGTGTAATTTTTTCCAACATCTCATCGTCGAAAATATCAACCAACGATAATGCATGTTGAGGAAGCATCGGTGGTTCGTACATTTTTTCTTCGATTACGTTACGAGTTCCGCAAAACGAAAATGCCGTTGAGATATGCACAAATACCTAGGATAAAATTTCACCTTCGAATATAACAAACTATAGCCATAAAATCAGTAAATTCACGTATTGACAAGTACTTTTAGATTCTTCATATTTTTTGCCATATGTAATAAATCGTTAGTTGTGCGTATATTGATGTAAACTGCATCTCGTAACTTAGTTTCGAAATTTACCGCAGCAGCGAGGTGAAAAATTATGTTCACTTTTTCCAACAGTAGACTAACGTCAGCGTCTGACAAACCGAGATTTGGTTTCATGCAGTCGCCTTCAATTGGTATCAACTTCGATAGATAATCGGGACAGCATTTTTTCATTTTTTCAAACACCTTCGTTAAATAATAAATTTAATGAAAAGCATAATATAATCAGGGTTTTCCATAATAAGAACGAATAAAATTATTTTCGGACTGATTAAAATACACATACATAGCCACATAATTACCCGTCATAAGAATGCCTGAATATTCGCAATAAAATATTTTAATTTTGGACTTTTATCATTTTCATGAATTGCAAATGTAATGGTGAAATAATATTTCTACTTCATTTAGAAGGCCGTTCGTTACAAATGTACGAGTACTTGCAATTTGCTTATACCGTGCGTGCAATTAATTACTCTCACATCAACGCAAAAATCTGTGATTTTGAAATCAATATTAAAAATATATAGAATTGTTTTTTGTTTCAATATCTTATCAAATTATATTATAAAACTTATTAGAAATATAATAAACTTACAGTTTCAAGTTATACCGTTATTTCAAAATTATGTAGGTAAATTACTTAGTTCTTAGAAGTTTTTGCGCTGGTGTATAATAAATCAATTACGCGCACGGTATTATAACGACCGCCAAAATACTTATTTTATCAACAAGGTATTTCGACGAAAACCTACTTACTAATTCATCGAGAAATTCTTCGAATCTCTTCCCAATGCTTTTTCCTTTTTTCGCCCTCACAAGCACGTAGATTTTACTGATATTTGGACACGAACTACAAAAAAATTAAAACATGGTTATCAATAGTATACGTAATTTCATTAGATAGCAAAATAGGTATGGACAATGGCGCCATATTTACCATATTAGCTTAGATATAAGAACTTGTCCAACGAAGCCCGTTCCACCAGTCATTAGTACACTCGCATCTTCATAAAAAGACGGTATATCTTGTTGGAAAACAAATTCTGCTTTTTCTTCCTCGTTGACCATAGCGAAATCAAGCAGTTTTTTCTTCCTTTTTTTTATCTTTGGAAAAAATCAACGATTAACCATCAATGTATGATCATAAAAGGATTAGAATTATGGAAACTTTTAAATTAAAGAATGAAAACTACATAACGATAAAGTTAGTGTCCATCATTCATTTCAAACATTACACATTCCTTAAAAATATTTTTTTAAATTAAAAAATATCAATTTTTCAATGATAAAATTACATATATATTTTATTCATTTTACAAGCAAAAAATAATCAAGTTTCTAATTTGAAAAATCACATATTTTTTCCAACAGATCAGTTTTCCATTTAACCAATAGACATTAAAATTTTTCACTTCCAAAAAATTAGATAGTTAATATATGCTGCTAACAGCTTTTAAAATTATCATTTTTATTTGCACACATTTTGGTTTTAGTCTCAAAATTACAATTTTTGCCCTTTACAATATAATCATTTTTTACTGATCCTCTGGGAAATAGCTACCTGTTTTCTACTTTTAGCCTGTGAAACAAAATACCAATTTTTTACTCATAAACATGATCACTCTTGACACTGAAAAAATTGATTTCTTCATTTTAAAATAAATTATACTTTATACCTTCCACTCTCTTTCTTTCTTTCATCCTTGCTTGCTTGCTTGTTTGCTTGCTTCCTCCCTCCCTCCCTTCCTCGCTTGCTTTCTTCCTTCTTTCCTTGCTTGCTTGCTTCCTTACTTCCTTCCTCGCTTGCTTGCTTCCTTACTTCCTTCCTCGCTTGCTTGCTTGCTTCTTCCTTCCTTCCTCATTCCTTCCTTCCTTCCTCCCCTTTTTCGAAAAGTGAAACTTTTATTCATTCTGAGCACATATGTTGACCCATTTCTGATTCACACTTGCTTCATGTTCATCCTTTACCCCTCCTTTAAAAATATAATGATGCCTAAAAGGATTGCGATCATTTTTTTTCACATAAAAGAACCGAAAATTGTCATTACCCAAGAATTTCTTTTTCCTTACCTTTCCTCTCCCTTCTTTCTCTACTTCCCTTCTTCTGTTTCAGAGTGAGATTTTTTATTTATTCTGAAAACATATTATAGTTTCTATTCCTTGCAATTCACAACTGTTTAATGAAGGCTCCTCTCCCCTCCCCAACTCCTTTAAAATCTTTTCATCTGTAAAACAAACATAACAATTTCTTCACATGAAATAATATAGCATCGGCATTTTCTAAAATGCTTTCTATCTCCAAACCTTCCCTTCCTTCTTCTTTCCCTCTTAGCTCTCTCTTCTTTCATGGATTTGGATTATTTATTTATTTTGAAAACATAATTTTAACCCTTCCCCATTCACTACTTTTTATCTCTTCTTCCCTCAAAATAATTTCATCGCTAAATCACTTATGATAATCTCATCCTTCTCGCTCCTTCCTTTCTTCCTCCTCATTTTTCAAGGAATGCGATTTTTAATGTATTTTGAAAATATAATTTTTATCCCATTCCAAATTCACAATTGTTCAATCACCCAGCACCTTTAAAATAATTTCATTCTTCAAAAAATTATACCAATTCTTTAACGAGAAAAAACAAAAATTGGCATTTGCTTAACTTGTTTTTATTTCTCCCTTTCCCTGTCCCATCCATAAATGTTTTATCGTCTCCCAAAATCATTTCATGGCTAAAAAAATTATGTCATTTCTACACCTTAAAATGCTGCAGAGTGACATCGATCCTCTATACTAATCAATCTTCCAAAAAATTATAATTTTCACTTCTTTCAAACACATGCTTTTCATGCCACAGTTCACTGAAAATATTTTTTATACTTGAACAATATTGATTTCATCATTCTGAGTAAAGTGACCACATGTTTTAATGATCATGATTTTTTAATATTTTCAAAAATCAACTACAAATAAGAAATAGCTTTTTTTTAGATCCGTGTCATGTAAAGCCCGTGTACAGCAGAGAGGCTAGAGACACGGGCATTTATTTATTTTTTGTTACTGTAACCAATTTTTAGTCTACATAAAAGGACTTCTTCCTTCCTATTTCTTCGTATTGAAGTGCGCCATAGCTTAGTGCTTTGTTTGACTGTTTTAACATTGGACCAAATATTCGTCCATTTTGCGGCAATTCTATCTCTGACTATGTTTTTGAAATCTGCGATAAGTGTTAAGATGTCTGGGAAAGGAAGGCAACATGAGGCTTCTTTGTCTACAGTATCAGCGGATTCGTTTCCTAGAATACCTCTGTGGGCTGGAATGCAGGCAAAGGTTATTTCGTTGGAGGTCTGGGAAAGAATGACTATCTCTTTGGCCAGAGGGTGTTGGTCTTTACTGTTGAAGTTTTTAAGGCAGTTTAAGGCCGATAATGAATCTGTGCAGATCGTATATATTGTAATCTCTAGGCATAGTTTAATTGCATATAACTCTGCCGAAAGTACTGTGAATGTGGGTGGAAAAGAGAAGCGTAAAGTATCGAAATCCTGATTAGTGTTATATATTGCGCATCCTGCACCTTGGACACTTTTCGATCCATCAGTGAAAAAAGGTGTCATGCGTGGAGTATCTAGAAAGTATCTCGGTATACGCGGAAATTACCACATCTTTAGGAGTATATTTAGACATTTCAGTTAAAGTTAGGTCGATGTTTAAGTGAAGATTGATCCAAGGTGGTAGAACAGGTAAGGGATAGATCAATATGGGTAAGTAAGGCAAGTTCTATGATGCGAGTATATTTTCTGAGTTGTAATCTCACCCGATATGGTAGGTATTTGTAATTTGTTTTCAGTTGTGCGTAATGCTTGATATCTCTATCGAAAATTAAGAAATTTCTTTTTACTAAGAGAAAACAAATTTTTCATAGTTTTTTTTTTTTTTTTTTCATACTTGAAGAAGTTATAAAAAAGACTGTTTATTATTTTTAGTATGCTTAATGAATTATACCCCACATATTTTTTAATTTTTTAATTTTTTTTTTTTCAAATACAAAGTTTTACATTTTTAAATAATTTTAATTTTAAGGCCAATTTCACATACAAAGTTTTTTTTTAGTATAACTAAACTTTGTAGGCACTATATGTTATACATAAGAACCAACATTGATAACCCTTAAAAAAGTGACATTTTTGAAACTAAAATTCTTCGTGAATTTCTTGCAAATACTTTTGAAATTTGCAAAAACTAAAGAAGGTAAGACACATCTCTTCAATTTGTTCAGAACGAAAAATTCAAATTCGAATATAAAGGTAAGAAAGTTATAAGAATTTAAGAAACCTTAGTTTCTCAATATTATTCTGATAATTTCTCTGATATTTTCCCTAAAATAACAAATACGTCAACACCCGAGCTTTTTGTCAAAAAAATAATAGATTTATTAGCACATACCCAAAGAAACTGGAAACGACCACAATCGCCTTACAATCTTCGCAAATATGGAGTAGCCGTTGAAAATATTAAATCATATTAAAGTTAATTAGTAAATTCGTAGTATAACAAAATGAACGAAATTCGACGAAGAAACGAAAACAGCGACACCACTGCTAGCGTTATTGTTTGTACATACCGTGCGCGCAAATGATTACTTACACACCAGCGCAAAAATGTATTAAAACTAGTTTTTCAAAATTTAGAAAATAATATCACAGGTTTTGAAATGGTCTTTTATCTCTGTTTCTAATTTAATTATGTTACAAAATTAATTAAAAATATAAATAAACCCACAATTTCCTGTTATAACATTTATTTCAAAATTGCATGAATGAGTTTTTGAACATTTTTACGCTGGTGTGTAAGTAATTACTTGCGCGCACGGTATGTATCATCACTAGTGCAAGAGCCCACTATAAAATTTTCATTTTATGTTTGCTAAATTCTTGAAATATTAGAATTCTGTGCGTCATAGGGTCATATAGAATTTCCTGTAATACATCGTAGTGTCAGAACTGTAGGTAATAAGAAGCAATTACCTACCTAAATTAACATATTATTTTAAAAATAATTAGTCGATATTTGCTTACTTTCATACCAAACGAATTCACGAACGAAGTTTACCATATTTACGGAGGAAGGAGGAAGCAACGACCATGTGCCAAATTTCTCGTATTAATCGAAGAAGCGATTAAAATTCGCCAATTTTTCGAAAAATGAATAGACAACCTAATAATAAGATACGGAATCAAAATTACATTTTTTTGTCATGAAGTAAAATGCCTAATTAGGTCTGTAATGAGAACTCGCGGTGTGCATCTTGCTCACAGTAGGTTTCGCTAATTACACCTTTTAATTGACATAATTTAGGTATTATATTATGTACTTTATATTTTTAGCTTTATGTTTTTTGTAGTAAGGTAATTTGAGTACTAAATACTAAATGCGTACAAAGTAATGAAATCATTCATGTTTCGATGCGGCATTTTGTAAGATTTTTTTTAGATAAGGGAGACTGCTTGTTAGGGTAGAAATTTGGGAGCCCTGTCGTGGGTCCTCGCATTCGTAATAAAAACAGTTATACCGCATGCAAAATTCTTTTTATTCTAATTTAACAGTAGTTATTACAAATAATAATTAATGAATTAATGGAGGCATCTGAGGATAGGGTAGAAGCCAGCTCGCGTTACCACCTGTAACATAAAATATACGCGCACCTGAGTACCTTCCATTTAATAACAATAGGTTAACTAAGCATCGACTCTCTACATAAGAGCCGTCGGTCACCTGTCCCGTGATGTGGTACCATCTTAACATACCGTCCTCACACTGTTGTTTAGGCAGGGCAGCTGACCCCTCATGACGACCAGTGCTAGGTATTGTTTAGGAATACTGGACCCCAGTCATAAACTAGCTACAGTATCCCGACACCAAATATATAGGCTGTACGTCACATCATCGCCTGGGCCCAAGGCCTCGCGTAGTGCTCGCTGCCCGCACAACAACACCTGCCGGGACAGTAGAGTTGCGCAACCCTCAAATTACGTTAAGATAAAAATTAACTATATAATTAGATCTAGACTACACGGAGAGGTACCCCGTGAGTAAACCATAAAAGATTTAACTCACCAATTTTCTTCTATAGCTTCGATCTGCGTACTCGGTCACTGCACTGATTTCTCTAGGTACAAAACACCGGCTAAACGTCAACTTTAACAATATAAGTGAGAAGCGGAAATCTGAGACCAGTCTCGCCGCTCAACCAGATGCCCTTCCATCAGCGAAGATAGAGATATCAAACAGGTACGAGAGTGCAAGTACGCGGGGCTAACGTTGCTGAAGCAAAAGAGGGTGAAAGGAGTCACGTGTACAACACATGTGTCCCATACTCTCACCAGGGTAGCCTTTCTCCATCAAATAGCGAGCCCGAACGAGGTTTCGCAGAATGTATATCTAGGGGGTATCAAAAAAATACCACGCAAGAAATTTATCTTTATTTACAATTTTATTTAAATGATTATTGTAATTTATTTAAATACGGTAGAAATTTCATCCTCAGCCTATAAAAAATGATAAAAAAAAAACAGAAATACTCCTTCAATTTTTTTTACTATTAAGTATCTCAACGTAATATAACTCTAAAATGGAAAAAAAATCAAATTCAGATTGAATATCCATTATAGTTTTGAAGTAATGGAGCATCAAAATTAAGAACCCCAAAAAATCGCAGCTGTTCTTCAATTACAATGCATCAAAAACCATAATGTAAAGCAAAACATTAAAAATCTATTTATTTATTTTCTTTCTTACTTACTTACTTTCTTACTTTCTTTCTTTCTCTATTATCAATGTTGATCTTGGAGATACGAGCGTACGAGCATATACAAATAAATTTATGGTTTCAGGAAGTGTATGAAAATGATACTACATTGCTTTTACAGCAGATGATAGGTCGAAAATTTTTGCAGAGTCAAGTGATTAATTGTAACCAATTATTCGATATTTAGAAAAAAAATCAATCGCGAATCTATGCGTCAATTCGCTCCGATGAATCGGAATCGTGAATTGATTCGAATGAAAGTCTGCGAATCATGAATCGCCTATCGATTCGTACAAAACTCAATCGAATATCGAATATTACTTAATAAATTGAGTTTTTTAACATTTGAAACTTGTTTCTAATAAATAATTCACTAATCTTGAAAAATATTTACCTACTTATCTGCGACTATTTCTTAATTTTAATGGCTGTTATTCTATAATAACTCCGAACCCTTCATATACATACAAAATTTTTGCAAGAAAACTGATGCTTTGTTAACTTACCCCTACAATAATGAAATAAACACAAAATCACCATGTGCTCAGTTCGCAGATGATATAAATCATTAGTTTAGAAAGTGTTGCCAACTTTGAAGAAAAAAAATCGATGTAGGTATTTCATTGACTCATTTCTTCTTAATTTAGTAAAAGCACATGAGGTGCCCAAAGATGGGCAGGCGTATTCTACCAGCCAGGATGAGCTGCTTTTTTAAGGAATCTCGTGTTCAATCGATCATGTGTTGATGAACAATGGGGACTTATTGCATTTAGACATTCTCAAATGTTTCCCAAGCGAATAAGTGATATGAAGACTGTGAAATTTCATTTCGGAATGACTCACCCATAAATTGTATTGCGAGAATTTGGGTTCAAAAGCGTTGCTAAATAAAGCAATGAATTGAAATAACGATTTAGGAGACCAATCACTGGAAAACTACTTCAAAGGCGCGTAGCGCACTACATGGCGGGTCATTTCATAATTATTTGATACGAGTACATTACAAGCATAAATATCGGGTGACATATTTATTATAATTCTTAATAACAGATGAAGGTTATGGAAAAAATTACAAAACATGGGCCAGAGTCATCGAAAACCCTTATTTGCGCATACACGTTTACCAAAACTGAAAACTCAAACAAAGTGGTGAGGGAAGTGTCAAAAACAAAAAAGGTATCATTATTTGAAATCGCCATCATGAAAAATCTCTATTACTATGTACATGATCACCAAAACCAAAATCTCGAAAAAAGTGTTGAAGACACACTTGAAATATAGAAAATCTTCATTTGAACCCAGTCTTCGCTTAAAGAAATGGTCAAATTGAAGAATCGACCCTTGCATTTGAATCAGGGTAACAGAAAACACTTTTGAATGAAATGTTACATTAGGCCGCGCCGCCGCCAGCGTTCAACTGGAATACAAGATGACCTTGAGTAAAACTGGGGGTTTAAACTTCCGTTTAGAGGAAACGTGTAACGGCTCCATAATTTTACGAGTTTTAGTGTATAAATTATAAGGTTTACAGATTCCCGAGAAATATCTAGGAAACTTGAATACAAGTTTCAATTTCTTGTGCTGGAATTTGCTGCTTCTTTTAGTTTGCTGTTTGTAGATACTGCTGAATTAGGAAGATCTAGTTTGAATGAACGAGAACTGTTGCGAGATAAGGCGCACCTTGAGCACAATTTTTTCATTTTTTTATTTTTAATTTTTGAACGATGAATTGATTGCTCCATTCTTGCTATGACTACTCATGAGGGTTGAAAAAATTTACAGCTGCAATATTTTTTGTATTCGTGAGCAGTGACTAATATTACGTGATTTTTAAATGCAAAGATTTGAAACTGCAGAAAAGTTGCGAATAAACTAAAAATTTTCTCAGCTGAACTATCCCTAGTGTACAGTGTACCCGCAAAAAGACCAGTAGTATATATTGTACAGGCATGTAGTAATTTTTCTTCGTGATTACATGTTAAATTTTCAACGTTTAGAAATCAAAGCTAGAACGAAGCAGTTTTCGCTATACGTACGAACATTCAAGGTTTTAAGCAGGTCTCGTAGGTACATTATTTACATAGCTGTACCTACTACATACAACCTACCCATTTTCGTACTCGTATTGAGCGAGGCATGAACATGAATAATGCGTTTTTTTTTTTTTTTTTTTTTTTTTTTTCGTTTATAACTTCTACATAGTTTGTTGCAATAAATCACAATATTTCGATGACAGCAAGCTGTCTAGTATGCAATTCCCAATACTGAAATTTTCAAATTGTTCTAGCAAATTACTGATACGAAGATTGCGAATTTCATTTCAGAATGACCTTGCCATGCATTGTATGACAAGAATTTTCTTTTAAAATCGTTGTTGACCTAATTAGTGAATCGAAATATTGATGTTAAATGCCAATCTTCCGAAAATTACTTTACGTTAGTTCGTTAAGCCTGTAACGCACTCTATCTACCAGGGAGGGATGGGCAAACAACATTTTAGCGGGTGGACGATTATTCCACACTCTTCTCATAGCTTAAAAACATGAATAGGCGATTTTTTTTTATTATTATTTTGAATAGAAGGTGAAGATATGGTATCCGAAATTACAAGAAATGAATGTAAGAATTACCAAGTCGTATTTCGTTTTCTCTGAAGTACAACATATGTATAGATATGGTGAGTTTACAAAATGATGTAAATGAAAAATTTCAGTCTGCGTTATGCGCAACTGGGTATTGGACAGGTGTCTATGGGAAGGTGATTTACTTCGTAAAAATTCCATTTTCCTCTAATTTCAACCCATGTACTTGTAATTACGTATGTAGGAGAAGGAGTACCTTTTGATTACTATACCGCATTTTTTCAGATTTTTTATTGGTAAATATGACCTTAAAATTGATTTCAAACTTCTTCAAATCGTTCAATAAATCGTCATTTTCAGTAGGATTTCTTCCAAAGTAGACGAAACAAGCCAATATTTCGAAACCTTCTATCAAAAACCTCGATCCTTGAATTGAAAATTTTTTCAGAAGAGGTATTTTTTGACCAAAAATAATAAAATAGAAGCACCGTAAATGGAAATCCAAGTGAAGTCATTGGTCAAATCCCATGAACAATCAATACAAAATCATAAATTCCAATATATAGGGTGGACGTGATTTTTAAATGCAAAGATTTGAAACTGCTGAAAAGTTGCGAATAAACTAAAAATTTTCTCAGCTGAACTATCCCTAGTGTACAGTGTACCCGCAAAAAGACCAGTAGTATATATTGTACAGGCATGTAGTAATTTTTCTTAGTAATTACATGTTAAATTTTCAACGTTTAGAAACCAAAGCTAGAACGAAGCAGTTTTCGCTATACGTACGAACATTCAAGGTTTTAAGCAGGTCTCGTTAGTACATTATTTACATAGCTGTACCTACTACACATAACCTAAGCATTCTAGTATGCAATACCCAATACTGAAATTTTCAAATTGTTCTAACAAATTACTGATACGAAGATTGCGAATTTCATTTCGGAATGACCTTCCCATGCATTGTATGACAAGAATTTTCATTTAAAATCGTTGTTGACCTAATTAGTGAATGGAAATATTGATGTTAAATGCCAATCTTCCGAAAACTACTTACGTTAGTTCATTACTACTAAAAATGGTGAGAACTGACTCAGGATTTTGAAAATGAGTAGAGCTGATTAGCCTTTGGAGCTGATTAGTTTTTGGATCCAATCGAAAGTGAAATAGCGTTAGTTGATTTTTGTTTCAGCACTCAGCTTAATAATTTTCAATAAAAGTGTATGGAATAATCTAGTACTTCTCAAAATACATTCAATATTTATACTGTGCGTCCAAGTGATTAGGGTACAATCAGCGAAAAAATCTCTTTTTCAATTATAATAAATGATTTTTTCAAATGAGAAGAAACCGTAATGTAGTTGAAATGAATTCATCAACCTTAGAATCCATTAAAGTAATTTTAAAAATAATTTCTGATTTCGAAATTGTAGTTTAATTCTTATTATGTTATCAACAAACAGAGATTTTTGCGCTGATTGTACCCAAATCACTTGGACGCACGATATATTAAGATACATGTAGCGATTTTGGAACCAAAGTGTCTGGATAAAATGCTAGATTTCAAATTCGGGATTCACATTTTGCTAACCTATTAATAGTATAAAGGTGAATGCAAATGAGCTATACCCCATTTTTTCGATTTAGTGAATTTCGTCTCCCGTCGACTCTCTTTGAAGATATGATCTCGTTTTTTGAACGGTGTTTTGGAGCTGAGAAATACATAGTTCTCGAGTTGCTAGTTTTTTTGTGAATAAATTCGATTTCAACGAAATATTTGTAGGTGAAAACGTCAAAGCAAATCATACATGTTTTTTAACATGTTTTATAATTTTGATAATTTTTTCAAGTTGACCGAAACAGAAGTAGTAATACCTCATTTGCTATTTCTCAGAGGGAGCGATTACAATCATTCATAAATACTACCATTTTTCATTAAGTACTTTTTGGTGATGATTTGAATGTAATTAAGATGAAATTTTCGCTATTTTGCTTATTTCAAAGAATTATGGTATCGCTGAAGTTTGCAATGATTGTATTCCTATTCAAAAATCTGAAACGCGCTACCGCTAGTCTGCTACGTATAACAAACGAAAAGAGGGGATAGAAAATTCGCAGGTAGTCGTCGCTGATAGGCTGTAGGAGATACCAGCGTCATTGCAGGGGATTTTTTTTATTGCACCCGCTAATGAAGTCATTCGCACCATTTATAAGCGCTCGTTATCGAGTTCTGGATACATTTCGTTGCGAATTTTGACTGAAACTTGAATTGGTGCGTTACGTTATAGTTTATCGCGGTATCTTCAAAAATTTTATAGACATGAAGAAATCTATAGAATTCATCTTAATGACTGTGATAACAGGTACGCATATTATCGAGGAATTAAATTATCTAGCGAGCTTATACACTCGAGTCTGCTGTTTTAAAACTTGTAAAATCACTGGTTTTTAGTAGACTTCACTTTCAAGTAAAATTCACTCATGCATTCTCTTGAGTTTTTAGTGGACTTGACTATCAAGTAAAATCCATTAATGGATTTACTCAAGTTTTGTGTATGATTTGTTTTTTGCTTTAAATTTTCGATATGCAACAATATAACTCGAGTAAAATCAAACATATCAACTCCAAATTCGCAAGATACATAGGGTGAGTAGGGGTTCAGTGTTGAGTGGTTGTTTGAAATTGATGCATTCATACCAAAATAAGCTTTCGAAGTTCAAAACTTTCAGAAGATCTCTTTCATGTACAAAGAACTTGAGTTAATGTGAGTATTGTTTGTAGTAGCTGAAATATGCATAGAAAAAAAAACGGATAAAATTTTGAAGTCTACCTTCGCACTTTAAGTTGAGCTTTTGAAATTTCAAGGTGCTATAGTTTTTCGCTTATAGGTACCTCGCTAACATGGCGTCATAGAGGAAAATTACAAAGATGGATGGTGATTTGATTAAGTATAAGGATTTTTATAAATTTTTCAAAAAGTTCGCATTTTTTCAGACAAATTACTTCCAAGTAAAAAAATCTCGTGACTGCTGCAAATCTAATCCTATGTAGGATTTTTTTTTGAAATCATGAAATATAACGTCATAACTGCTCATCTTAGTGGAAATTTCGTCATTTGTGCAGATATAGTATTGAAAACTTTTCTGAAAGTCAGAAGATAGCTTCAAAATCGTAGCATTATACTGGGTGACTACTTGATTCGAGCACCCAGGCGACAAAATTAGCTAAAAGGCGAATAAATTTAATAGGTACATACACGTATTTCTTATAACGAAAAAATAATTTAAAATTTTGCATTTTATTGATAGACGCTTTTAAGCATTAAAGGTGTAACACGCGATTCACCGTTACGGCGGGGCATACAAATTGAATTAGTGATCGAGGAGGCTACCTCCATTTTAATCCGAATCGTTTTCAGCTCGGCACCGAACCCCGTAGATGGACGAAGATGCACGAATATGCATCTTGCCACTACGAGAATTACCAAAGTTAGGGGGGCGATATACTAAATTGTAATGTACTTTATATGCGAGTATTAACATTTCAACACATTAGGTAAATGAAATTAATAAAAACCAAACAGTAATTAAGAATTTTATTTGTCAATTTTGATGTAACATATTCATTTATACAATTTTTCCGAATTATTTGAAACCAAAAACGTACCGTTTACATAAATTTTTAACTAAAATTCCAAAACTCGATCCAATCGCATAATTCGAGGCTCCAAGCTGACGTGATTAGCTATATATATCAGCCATATACACGTCATCGATATTGATCACATGCTCGGGCGCGCAGATGGACGAGACCGACGAACATTTTAATTTAAATTAATATCTTATTTAAAAAAAATTTATAAAATTTATAAATATTTATTAATAATATAAAAAATAATTTTATATTAAATAATTTTTAATTAAATATATAGGTATATTAAAATTAATTGAATAAAAAATTTAAACAAACAGCTCATGGAGTCTATTTTGAGTCGAAGTGTAAATTTTTTATTTATGTTTTTTAAAACGATTTTTTTTTTTAAATTATCCTCTACTTCGATTACTGTTTGGTTCTTTATTTTTCGACCGACTTTTTGATGACTTTTTATTTTCGTATGCCAAAAAGCGGTCGAAAAAATTAGAAAAATGGTCTGTGTCATGGTGCGAGTCTTTGAACGTGACCTATTTTAGGCACGAGCAATATTCGATGGCACCTCCGATGTGTCCAATGCATTTGCTTGCTGACCAGCAGAAATTGTCATCGGCACAACGGTAGGTGCCGACTACTACGAGTCGAAGAGTTCAGTTCGAAAGACTCCGTTAGATCGTCCACGCGAAACAATATATTTTTATGCAGACAGATACGTTTCTTTTTTCTTTTCTTTTTTTTTTTTTTTTTCTATTTGATATATCAAGTCACATAAAATAATTTTCTTATACTAAATTGTTTTCATCTAAATTAAATATATTATTCGCAATTATCTCAAATCATTTTTCGTTTCTCTTCGATCAAGTTCGCGCATTCGCCTACAACAGAAATCGTGCGTTTGTTTACGGCGAAGGTACAAGACGAACGCAACATCTGTTACAAACAAATTTAATTTATGCCATTTATTCTTGCTAATATCATTCAAATACATAATTCATTTCTGAGGGAAATATTTTTGGGCTTAGGAGCTCAAATCAAGTAGTCACCCGATATAAGGTCTCAAAACATTTCGCAAATCGTCCTCAAATGTAAATTTTCCAAATAAAAGCTCTGAAGTTATTTGCGGAAATAAGTTGAATTTTTCGGAACTTTAAGATGATGAACTTCATTGAAAGTAGCATTGTCAGCATAAATAGCATTCAAAGAGATTATAATTGTGATGATAGACTTGACCTGAAATGTACATTAGCTGAATAAGTTTAAGAGTCCATTGGTGCGCGAGGAGTTGAAATTTTGAAAGTCAAAGTTTTAGCTTTACGTTCATTCGATAATGGATTAACGTGAAATTATGAATTATTGGAGAAAGGAAATAATATTTTATACCACTGGATGAAGACGCGTCGAACGACGCGAAACGTCGCATATTAAAATCGTTTATTTTTGTGAGTTGTGCGCCTTTTTTTAAACTTTACACTTAATTTATATTATTTTCACTGCAGTTTCAGTTGTATATTGCCCAACAGCTAAAGGTAATTTATAAAATACACAGATATATAAGTTTTTTCAGCTGAGTTTTTTAAATAAAAACAACTATTACAGCTAACCTTATTTGAATAAGAAAGTGAGAGAGGCTGGGGAGTGTGTCTCAAATCATTGCGCTTCAGTTTCAGACCATTTGGCACTAAATAGGAAATACCCAACGCCGGTTGGTTCAGGTTTTGTCGTTTTTTGTTGATCTTTATTGAATTTTGCAGTTTTTATAATAATTGAGAAGTTCAATTTTTTTTTGATTCATCTCATAATGGCGGTTTACTAAAAATCTAAATACAGCTCAACATTTATACATGCGAGAGTGAATCGAGAACACCAACATACACAAATTTCAGAATCCCAAATTGATTTCGATGGATGTTGGAGCAAAAAACACATTTTTAAGGAGATTTTGTGGTATAAAATTTGGTTAAATCTTCCATATCTTTTCATCAAATCAATACAGAAAGGTCAAGCTTCGTATAAGGGGTTAGTTAAAGTCCTGTAAAATGACCCCACGAATTTAAGTCAAAATGTATCCAAAATGGCGTATGGTCAAAATTCAAGGAAGGCTAGAGGAGTCGCGAATCGCTCAAAATTGATAAATATAGACTTATATGATTACTGGTAAAAAAAATTATGGCAACGAAAATGTTCTACAACGCACTTGACATTTAAAAACGTTAAAGATTTTTGATTTTGTAACTCGCGATTACAGCCTCATCTTGGGTCCTTTTATTTAAAATTTTTATACATTATTTTCTATTATTGTTGTTTTCAACGTGTTAATCTTTTTTTTTTTTTAATTAAAAAGAAGAAGATGCAAAAATTTTGGTTTTTCTTAACCCCTCATCCAAATATGCTCGAAAACAGTTGAAAATCTGCACAAATACTTGGGTAACTACAGCACAAATGACATGGTACTTATTTTTGAAAAAGGAGAAAATTTATCAATTTTTAATTTTATGATGCCACTTTTGAGTGAAATTTAAGGAGTAAGGATGTCCCAAAAATGAAAAATGGTAAGAACGTAAAAAATTTGATTCATGCTCTAAAATCCATTTATAAAAAAAATTGCAATTTTAAAATTTAAGTACACTATTCAAAATTTTTACCCTCCTCCCCCCATTTCTAGATTGAGGGTTCGGATTTGCGGTAATTTGACGGGAACCTAAAATTTCATCAAAATCGGATGCGTAGTTGTGGTGGTGAAAAGTCACAAATGAAAAACTCAAGCCATGCAGATTCACATATGTATGTATAATCACACATCACATATGTAAAGCTACGAGAAAAAAATAACAATAAAAAAAAAGCCAAAAATAATATGTTGTTCCAATCGCTCAGCCTCTCCTAATGGATGGATTTCAATAAATCTTTTTTTTTTTAAATCGCAAAAATTATGCAGATATGTCATCAAGCAAAAAAAAATAAAAAATTTCAATCAGAGAGTTCAAAAAAACAATTTTTCTCTTTTTTTATTGTATAAAAATTAACGCGTTCGTTACGCGTTGCCGTATTCCACTCCACTTGCTTGGCTGTGGGCGTGGAGCCTGCCATGCCGCGTTAGTTCGTCCGTTACACGACACATATCATCATTCATGTTATGCTGTTCGAAGGAGTCACACCAAATAGGCAATCCGAGCGAAGCGAGGAGTGCCGCGGGGTCGGGACGTGAAGTGGCCAGAGGGCGAAGCCCCCTAGTATATATATAGAGATAGATATACCACGAAGTTGGACATTTGCCAGATGATTACAAATGATCTGAAACCCAAGGATTTGAAGACCCCATCCTCTTTCAACACCCTTCCCAAATCAAGGAGGCTGCAATAGCTATCATTTTCAAGTTGAAAACACAGCTAGTACTTTTGAAAAATCACAAAACTAATTCAATGTTATTGCATTCTAAACGCCCTGACATGAAAATTGTTTCAATCTCTAGGCCAAGACCTCCAAACCATACAAAGTGAGGTTGCTACTTTTTTTCAAAGTTTGGATAGAATTATGCCTATTATAGAAATTATAGTGCCACGGATGATTTTCGTACACGTAAGATATCATTTAATTATTAATAAATAATTATGAACAGATTCATCAGAATATTACAGATATGAGTTATTCTCTCTTGAATCAAACCCATTTTTTCAGGAATTGGAGCAACCATACGCCCGATCATGAATAGGCAGTTAAGCGGAGGTAGGTACCCGTAAACCATAAATTTAACTTCTTCGTTCTGAAATTAAACTAGTACATAATCTTTTTTTTTTTTTTTACTGTAAATCCTAAGGGTACCAGTCGCTCTGTATCATCTTAGGGTATGTATACTGTGCGTCAAAGTGATTCAGGTACAATAAACGTAAAAATCTTAGTTTGTTGATAACATAATACCTAAAAGTTAAACTACAATTTGTAAATCAGAAGTTATTTTTAAAATTACATTAATGAATTTTAAGACTAATAAATTCATTTCATTTTCATTACAATTCCTTTACATTTGAAAAAATCAATATAAAATAATTGGAAAGGATATTTTGTCGCTGATTGTACCCCAATCACTTGTACGTACCGTATATTTACCTATACCTGTTTCTTCATATGAATATTGTCAAGTTCAACGCAGTAAAAAAGGAGAAGTTGTAATATTTCATAAAATACGATTTGTATTCATTTTCGTTGAATATCCAATGTGTATCCAATTTAAACATTATGAAATTCGATTTCAATTTTCTGCAATTTAATTTATGTAACGCTCGATTCATCATTACAACGCAACGCACAAATTCAATCGGTGATGCAGGACAGTAGGATTAATTTTTTTTGCAAATTTTTTAATTTTCGAAATTTGGAATTTTTAAATTTCAACGTATATTTTTTGCGTAATTTTGACGATTAAAACATGATGATCTCCTAAATTTTATAATGAATTTCCTTCACCTCCCTCAACAGAATAAAGTAGACGTTAGCGTCCGAATCTCAATATAAAAAGCTTTGTTTTTATAACTAAATTAACATTAATTGAGTCTTCAGTGGCAAAATGTGAAATTTATTTTCCGTAATGAAATCTCCTCTACTTATTATCATCATTGCATACTGTATGGAGTAGTAAAATTTTTTCGAAATCAGTTCTTTAATTTTTTTTTATTAGGATCATCAAGCAGAGGTTCAAACAAAACAAGCAAAGTAAGTATCCGATTATCCATGAATCATAGATTTTACTTCCTGCTTCTGAAATTAAGTTCGTATAGATAATCATATTGAGCTGTATACTTGAATATATACATTTGTAGAGTAAGTCGGTTCCTTCGTGTTAGGTATATCATTGGATAGAGCAGTTGTAACTTCGCAAAAGTCTAAAATATTCAATTAACGACGATTTATGCCAAAATCGTCGAAATTCGAAAGTCACGCATCAACTTTTTTTTTGTTTGGGGGGGGGGTGTTCAAAAAAGAATTTATAATTTCTGAATTTTCAAGATTAATTAAATGAATAAACAAGAAATTGAGTTGATAGTTGTTATTGATGAACTAACTCTCTTTTATTTCGTTTTCTATAATCTTAAATAACAGAAATAGTTATCTGGCCAGGTATCCGAATATTATTGAACACAGAAAAAAAAAAGGGCGCGAAGCGACTAAAATCGCGATCTTTCGCGACATTCTCGACGAATAAAAAAAAAGGAAATAATATAAAAAAATAAAAAATTCAAAAAAGAAATTAAATAATAATACTAAATTTCGAGCGGATATAATTTTATAATAGGTCGAATAAGAATACCCGTATTAGTTAAAACTCTTACGGAACGAACGACGCCATCACGACTTTTAATTAATTCATCTATTTTACCAATTTTACATTTGCTTCTTAGAAGATGTTTTGTATCTCCCAAAAGTACTATTTCGCCAATGGAGGCAATGCGAGGAACTGAACCTCGTTTTGAATTTATTATCCTGTCCTTTTCGCGTAAATTTAATACGTAATCGTTTACCCATATGGTCCAAAATGATCAAGAATATCTTTTCCGATTCCCCACATTTGGCAAAGTTCATTTTTGGTAATCGAAACATGTTGAGTAAGTGTTCCTCCATTGGCTTGAAAATTCAAAAAATGCGAAGGAGTCAAAAAATTTTCTGATAAGTCGATAGGATCGGACCCAACGTAAACAAGTGGCCTTGAATTCAACATCATTTCAGTTTCGGCCAAAACGGATCGTAGTTCAGATACGCGAAATAAAACTCACCGAAAAGAACGTCGAAGACACGATTCAGCATATTTAATTAATCGTTCATAAACTCCACCCATCCATGGTGACAAATCTGGAATTAATTTCCATTCACAATTATTTCGCAGCATTAAATATGTAACATCTTCAGTTTCAAAAATTTTTTTGACTTTTTTAAATTGTATAGCATTATCAGAAACAATTTTTGTTGGAAATCGCCTTAAGCGCGGAAATTCCTCAGAGCGAGAATAAAATCACGAGTAGTCATGCTTTCAACTAATTCTAAATGGATGCCAGGGCGAAGTGACTAAAATCGCGATGTTTCGCGACAGGGGGAGGGCACTCGCATATAAATTGCGAAGTAAATCGGGTCAAGTTCAATAAAGTAGCTATAACTCAGCAAAACTTCTAATATACTCTATCCCCCAAGGATTTAATATGCTGTAATCTCCGAAATCCTAGTGTCTCACCTCGTATCTCTTCATTTCTTTTTTTTTTGGGTGGGGGGTGGGTTCACTTGCATACAAATACTACGATAAATCCGGTGCAATTAAAGAAAAAAAAAAGCAGCTCAGCTTTTTAAAACTCTTAATACACTTCATTATTTCATTAATAATGATTTATAGCGGTATTGCTCCATTTATGGTGGTACTTGTATATAAGTAAGCCCCCCTCCTTTCCAAAACAATTATACGAGGTATGATACTCAAATTTTTCGGCGTAGAAGTCATAAATCGTCGTTAATGAAGCATAGGTAATATTAAATGTTTTCCAAAATTTTAGCCGCTACAGCAGAAAAATGACACAGGTAATATGAGTTTTTTGAAAATTTGAAAAATTCACAGCCTCTCTCCCCCGCTACATCATTTGGAGAAGCTGAAATTTTAGATATGAAGTACTCTAGAAATGCACTTTCAATTGATGTTTACTTGGTTGAAATTGAAATATCACAACTCGGGTACTTCCCTCTTAAGTGTGTGCTGGAAATAAAATGAAAATTGAATTGAACTGTTACAGCTTTTGAATCTATCGAAAGCGCAGCATTGCAAATCTTCAACGATCACTTTAATGGTAGAATTACTGATGAAAGAGACATAACGAAAACACGTTCTGTGTTCGGTACGTATGTTGGAAAAATATTATATCTACTTCCTTTATAAACGTAAAGGAAAGACTTACCTATATCACACATTCATAATTGTAGTCGACGATATTTTTGAAGTTGTAAACAGAATATTTTAAACATTTTTCTCGTTTTTCCACCGTTCCCACAGTTGCCTATCATATATACAGAAAAAACTTATTGGATCAAGGTACTTGATTTGAATACAATTACTTAAATGTTTTTAGATGAAAATTTTCAAACTTACATTTTTTCATTTATTAAAAATTTCATTTCCAGGAATCCTTGCTAAGAATATACCGTTAATGGGTAAGTGCTCGCTGTTCATTGCTCATGCATATTTAGTATATAGAATATAGATCCCTTCTGTTGATATAAGTTAGTAGTACCTAATTCTTTTTTTATCAGTTAAAGTGGAAACCATATTCCGTTTTGGTGAATTTCTCCGAATAGGTGAGTATGAAATTTAAGCCTGCTTGAGTTTGGAATATTGGTCGCAATTTTTATTCCTATAACGAATAATAAGAAAGTTTGAAAAGAAAGAAAAAAAAAACAGAATTTGGAGGAACGAGTAGTGCTTGCCTACATCAATGCATTATGTAGTGCGCAAGTTATTCTGTGCTAAATTTATTAGAATTTCGTACCTACACATATTCCTGTACGAACCATAGAAGAGACGCTTTGGAGTCTTCAAGAACACACTCATTCTCATGTAATGTAAAAACCGTTCAAGGTTTTACGAAAGGTCAGCTTCTTTCCATGCAACAAAATGATTGTAAAAAATACTCGCATTATGTAGAACTCCAATGCTATAATCTAGGTTAAAAATAATGTTTAGTGGCGCATCCAGAAAGGCGTCAAAGTGCCAAACGGCCCCCTTTAACAAAAAAAAAAGCATTCAAAGAAAACTGAAAATATTATATTGCAGCATACTCATTAATTTTCACAAAATTAAGAAATTAAACATTGTCATTATTTTGTTTTTCGAATTTGAAACCATAGTTTTTAGGTCGGTGTATCTTTCTAAGCTTTAAAGGATTCTTTCACAATAATATGGCAACAGTGCCAGTAGCGTAACTTGACATTCCTTCTGGGGGGAGACAGAAATCATGGAACAAAATTTACGCAGTCGTTGTGAGGGGAGGGGTAAGTATAAAATCCTTCAGATAAGGAACTAAATTTTTGACCCCCGACCCCCATCCCTTCCAGAATTATCGCACTTTATATGCTGAAAATTCAATTTGCGATATTTCCAGAAAGAACAAAGGGAAATTTTTAAAGTTTTCACAGATTATATGTAATACACGTATGTTTGTATGATAATGTTTTGAAATTTTTTTTGAAATTTTTTCCTCATTTTTGGGTGAGTTGAAAAATACACGTTTTTATTCAAATTTCATTTTTTTCAGCATGTTGCACCCCTAAAGGGACTTTGAAAAAATTATATGTTGTACCTAAGGGTATGACGAAGTTATGAAAAAAAATTCAATGAAGGCACCCCACCTAGAATCTTTTTTAATTTTTTTTTGAAATTTTCAACCCCCCCCAAAAAAAATGAGGAAAAAATTTCAAAAAAAATCAAAAAACTATCATACGAACATACATGCATTACGTATAATCTATGAAAACTTTAAAAATTTCCCTTTGTTCCTTCTAATATCGCGAATTGAATTTTTAGCATATAAAGTGCGATAATTTTGGAAGGGGTGGAGGTTGTGGGTCAAAAATTTTGTTGGGATGTTTTTAGGTCCCAAGTAACATTTGGAACCACTTTTGACCAAATTTGCGTCGAAGGCCGATTTCACCCACTAAATGGGGGAGGCCCTTCACCAACTTTCTAGAAGCCAAAGGGGTAAGCTTCCCCCTCCTACCCCTTTCGGTACGTCCCTGTTTACTAGTAAAATTAAATTCTGAAGAAATATCTATGAAAAACTATGTTGGGGGGGGTGGCGTGAGATTGGATATGTGACCAAGTAGGCCATCTTTCATAGAATAAATGGAAAACGATATTTCTTACTTGGCAATTTGTTTGATTTCGTTGCGTCATTCTACCACACCAGAAATAATTTTTAATTAGTTTTTTCCCTTAATTTTGAAATTTATCTGAGAAAAATAATGATTGAAATGTGTCACAAATCACAATGCATGAATGTATTCATTTTGAAAACCAATCTTGAAGCTTTTTAAAGCAATAGTCGATGAACTGAGTTTTGAAATTGCAAGAGTTGAAGGTGATTAGAAACAAAAAAAATTCTATGGCCAAATGGGAAGATCATGGTTGCCTTGAAAAAAATTCCACTTTTTACCCTTTTCTTTACAATTACAGTTTGGATTTGAATAAAATATAGTATAAATAAGGAAGTATATTAAATGATGATTTTTCAAATCGCATGGAAATCTTAGGCTTTTATCCAATAATGTATTCATTTTTGACCATTCATTGATAAAACTGAGAATTCGCCTTGTTTGATCTATTTCTCCGTAACTTTCTGATGAAAGGAGATGGAATTAGCTTCAAAATGTAGCTTAGATACGTGTAAAGATTTTTTAAAATTCAATTTTTTACTCAAGTTATCATATTCAAATAGTGATAATCGAAAAAATTGAAATTTATTCACTTCCAAACAAGACAAAACGTTGGACAAATATTGATATAATATACCATCAATTTATAGAATTTTCGAGACTAGTAATGTTCGAGATAGAAGATTTATTCGAAAAATTTGATCTGATTTTGAGACTGCCAGCGCCATCAGCAGTCAGATCCGCGCTCGTATTTTTAAACTGTAAGTTAAATGTTCAAACCTATCGAGAATATAACTAGGTATATCTTATCGTCATCTACTATTGACTCGATGTTTTTATTTGAAATTCTATTTCATATAGGTCTTGAACGGAACAGTTTGGTCTATGGTAACTACCTACCTTGGAAATTTTAATTGGATTATTTGAAAACATTTGTCATGATTTAGGAGTAATTTTAGTTTCACAGGCGTACTGAAATATATTTTTTGGTAATTTTTCTTTCAGATATAGACACGGAATTTCCAGATACCGGTAATATCATGAAACTACTTATAATCGAAATATCTATTCGTGACATTGAAATATAATAAATAATAATTATTCACACGCGAACTAACCTAACCTAACTTCTCATAATGAAAGCTCCATTGAATTGGATTTGATAAATTAAAAAAACAATCAATAGTTCTTAAGACCATAATACTTAGTACTCGGACCTCTGAACTTCGGGAAAAATATAATTATTTACCAATTTTTACAATATTCAGGTATTTTCAAACTATTTCCAATATATGTGAAAAACTCCTATCTCCTATATTTTTTGCACTTTATTTGATACTACTCATAAGTTGATAATTGATTACTATTGTATCAAAACTATTTTACACGTATTATGAACATGACCTGTTTTGGTATTACAATGTATGCAAGCAAATACAACACGGCTACTGTTGGTGTTTTCCCAAACGTCCGAATCTCTTTAAGAACAATGGAATCGGATAGACCTGAACGTCCGCAGTTTATAGCCCTGAACGTCCGATGATGGAAATAATAGCAGGTAGATGATAGGTCTAATATCCAAACGAAAACGCTTTGCACTAAAGACGAAATACGAAATATTTTTTTGGACTACCCTTTCTGACATCAGAAGAAATTGCAGATGTTTTTTGTGAACTAATAGAAACTGCTCTCAACGAATACCGGTATAATTTTGCGAATTATGTGGTCGCTAATTTTATTATGTATCAGATGACCCACATACTATACAAAAATGGACCTGAAGCGTTTCACAGAAACAACAACGCCAATTTTCATTTCCCTCATCTGCCTGTCTAGATTGTTATTAAAATTTTAAAAGGAAATCGTTTCTAAAAATAGTTAATGTTGAAATGAATAAGTATTTACCACCCAGACAGGAAGAACAGGATAGAACTGAATTTATTATGGAGCACAGCGGGGCCAATTGCAAATCTAGGTGGACAAAATTCGAAAATGTAACTTTTTTACTTTTAAATTAGCGCACCTTATGTTTTTTGAGTCGCTAAAATCGAATTTGATATTAGTTTACAACTTTTGAGTGCATTTTCAACCAGAAAATCGAATGTCACTTTTTGGCCTTTTTTCCACCTAGAATCGCAATCGGCCCCACTGTGTAGAGGTGGGAAACCAATCTACAACCGGCAAAGTCAGTCGCCTTGATCATCTTAAAAAATAGGCCACCGCCGTTAGTTTAAAGACCGTTGCTAATAAGTTTATAACGAATATGCTAACGATACCCGTTATTATAATTATATGGGTATATTTTTGACTTTGATACCTAAATATACAACTATATAAGAATGTTTCGAGGTTAATTCGTCTTCATATTATTGCGGATTGTTTTTCAATTTGGCAACATCGCCCCCTACATTTAAACATGTTAACCGCGTTGAACAAATTCCAATATTTTCCTCTGCGGACGTTCGGGTACAATGAACTGTGGATGTAGAGGGCTGGAGGCCTATAAATCTTGGGCGTTCAGGCCTATTTTTCCCTCTCTTTTTTAGGTACCTCGGACTTTTGGTATACGACCTGCACTGAGCAATCTGATGAGTAATAAACAATTATAACATACAATTAATCATACCTTTCATACCCCTCCGTAAGCAAAGTATCACCCTTTTTTATAGATTGAATTTTCAATACGTACGATACACAAAGATTTTATTTTTTTCGTTTTTCCTTTATCCCATATAATTCTTACACGAATTTTGCATTTTCAAAATCAAATCTGTGTCCAAGAGTGGATATCATATATGATGTACTTGGCGCTGAAAATTCGGAAATACATACACCTTCGTACCAATTGGGTTTAACTGACGTATATCAATCTCGAATTGAACGGTATTTAGTACTTTACTTTTTATTTCATTTCTTTCAGCAAGACCAATATTGACAACATGCGCTGAAAGTATTTACCAAGATAGATTTAACGATTACTTCAGCAGTAATAACTTTATTACGAACTTCAGCGATGAGAATAATCGAAAAATAATCGGTGAGTTGGACGTATACAAAAAACGCGAATTTGTTCGCAAAGTACAAATCCAAAAAAATTATTAGTCACTTCATTATTGGTTCATAACGAAATCTGTTACAACTTTATTCTGGATGGCTTTGTTCCTTTTTATCGATTCGAATTAATGACAGAATATGCCCATTCGACAGGTGCAATAAGAATGTATTACTTCTCTCGTCCTCCAAGTGAGTAAAAGTAATTAATCAATTAAAATATTTTAACTCTGTACACGAATCGTAAATCATCGCTTTTGATATTTTCTTTTAGTCCGGAATGTAAATGATTTACCTTTGGATGGTGAGTCGAGACTTAGAAATACTTATACAATACACACAGAAACGAGGGAGCTACTTCCCACCTGTAGGCGTAATAATAACTTTTAACTCACTAACTTCCCTTTTTATTCAGGCCATATGGAACGTATTTTTGTAATATATGTTTTTGCGGAAATGGTGGAGTTGGAAGACAATAATACGTATAAGTTTTTAAATTCATTGTAGGACAAGCCATACGTTTTAATTCGCCGATTACACCGAGAGCTCATAAAATTCGTTCGACAAACTTGCCAATTAAATTTTTTCGTTACGCGTAATACGCCATTACAATTAGTATAATTGAAAATAAGAATTACACGTTTAAAAAAAATTAATATTGTAAACTTGCCTCCCCCACCAGGTATTATCGTTGATAATTTCGCTTTTGGATACGGGGTAAAAATCGTAATATGTTAATTAGTTTATTAAATTTGAAATTAAAATAATTCAATAGCAGTTAAGTTAACTTAACTGGATTGAAAGAGATTGTCATTTCATATCAGTTCAAGAAAACCCTTCCTTCTCCCTCCTCATACATGTCCAATTTTAGGTTATTGTAGAAAGCGACCGAATTCCCATAGAGATAAACTATTTTCTCTCTATACTAAGAGTTCATCTTTCAATTTTTGAAAGTCCAATGAGATTGTTAGAATCTTCTTTGTTTATCGTTCATCTTCTTGTGAAACTGGTCGCTTTCTACAAGAACCAAAAAGTGGTCATGTATTATAAAAACTGAAGAATGTTGAAAATTAAGCGAGTTTTTTCTTTCCCACTAGGTATCGAGGGGGAGCAAAAACATCATCTAAAAAAAAATTAGCGAAATGGGAGGCAATGAGATTAAAAATCATATTTTTTTGAGTGAATTGATATAGAATGGACCCTCACTTTAGAAAAACAACGAATCAAAAAATATTCAAATTTCGTACTAATGTCATACCTTCGGTATATATATATCATGTTAATTTTGTATATTTTTCGGACTTTTTGTTCGTGGTAGACACCATATCTATAAACTAATTCAAACACAAACATATCGTGCAACCAAGTGATCTTCGCACCCTCAGCGCGATATGCCCATCTCCAAACGAAATATCTATTTGTTCATTTATTTCGATTTTTATTATTATTATTTTTTAGCTGAGTTTTTAACAAAACGATAGCTATTACAGCCTACCTGATTTGGGAAGGGAAGGTCGGGGGAGGGTGGGGTCTTCAAATCTTTGCGTTTCAGACCATTTGTAATCATCTGGCAAATGTCCAACTTTTTGGTATATATATATATATATATATATAGATTTATATTTCCGAAAGGTGAGATCCAAAATATACATTTCGTGGAAAGGTGAGCTCCGTTTTGGAAAGGTGAGATCCGAAATCGGATCTCACCTTTCTTAGCGTGTATATCGAGTTTTTTGACATCAGGATACCATCAGGAATGCATTGCCCAATTTTTGCCCGGATCTCATCTTTCCACTTTTTCGGCCAACATATACGAAGTCAGTTCGACGTTTGTTTTGCAGAGAGCGCTCTACCAGAGTATATCTAAGTGTTACGTTTCGAAACAGATGAGATCCGCGCATTCGGCAACAACGCGGATCTCATCTTTCCGTTCCTTATATTCGGTATTGAATCACGAATACGTTATACTTTAGGCAGCAAGACGTTTTGAAATAAAATCAAATTAAGTGTTTGTTATGAAATCAAAAACAGGTCTATTTTGCACTACCTTAAATTACTTAAAGATAACTCTTCCAGTTAGCAACGAGAAAATAATCGTGTGAAACAAGAGTCCGTTTACCAACTGTAAAATACTTTAAAATAAATTTTAAATCATTTTGTAAAAATTATTTATGTTGTTAAGACACTTTGACAAAATAAGCACTTTAAATATAAAAATAAAACAAGATTCGAGAAAAATTTTGAACTTCCAGCTGACTTCATGGAAAAAAAAATCAGAAAGTCTTTAAACTTGAAGGTAATCTTTGAAAAACTAAAAATAAATTGAGATTCGAAAAAAAAAACGCGAACTTTAAGCTGAATCTAAAGGAAAAAGAGAAGCAAAATTCAGGATATTTCAAATTTTGAGGTAATCTCTAAGAAAACTAAAAATAAAATGAGATTCGAGAAAAATGTCAAACCTTGAGGTTAATGCTAAAAATCATCATTTTTCGAAAAAAAAAAAACAAGAAGAAATTGTAGAAAAATCAAGCTTATGAATAAAAAAATTAGATGCAAAAAAAAAACGAATCTTCTTGAATGGCTAAAATTCACATAAAATTGTTATTTTCAAGAAAAAAAGTTTTTCTTCAGTGTTGTTTTACGTATTTAATTTTAAAAACTTTTGACACAAAAACACTTTATTTTTAAATATCGATACTGTATTATTGCACTGAAAAGGTCTGTTTGCCGAAAACGCGTTATGTATCGATATTTAAAAATAAAGTTTTTTTGTGTCGAAAGCTTTAAAATTAAAAACTGTTATTATTTGCGAGAGCACGTGCTCACTTTGCCGGAAAAAATTAACAACCAGGGAGAAAAACAAGAAAAAAATTAAATATCAAGTTTTAAATACATAAAGCGAATACACATTTATACTGTCCCTTAAGGTAGCACCATATTTCAAGATGTCGAATTTTCATGCTCACTCCCCCTCAAGTTATTCATTTTGGACTCAAAATAAACCTTTAAAAATTTCATAACTTAAGAATAATATTAACACGTGTCGAGCGGAGCTTGAAGTTTTCCCATTTGTATTTATGCTTTTCTAAAGTCTCAAAAATTACTCACTATTAGCTGTTTTTCTTGACATAATTTACGCTATAAATCCTGAAATAAAAGCTGCAATTGTTCTAAAATGCCCATTTATTCCCTGAGGGGAGAGAGGTATTTCCTCAAAATTTGCAAAAATGTATAGAATTATAATTCTGGGAAAACTGCCATGCTATACAAATTTTAAAGAATTTACTTTACGAACAAAGTTTAACTTTTGTGTTTTATTTTTTAATTATTTTATTTTAAAAACTTTACTTTACTTTTTTCCATTAACTTGCCGTATTCTGCAACGAAGGCCAGAGGCGGTGTTTAGATTTTGGATAGGAGGTTGGTAGCTTTAAGGAATTTAAACAGGTTTTCTATTGTTGTTGGGTTGTTTAGGTAGCTGATTTGTTATATTTTTTTCGATAACTTCACATAGAATTCTTTTCAGAAAAATCAAAATTTTATTATATATTTCATTTTGATACACCTACTTGACCAAAAAAAAAAATTGAGGTGTGAATTCCATTTCTATATAACTTCAATATCTGAATCAGAGAACCTCTTCCTACTGTCTTAGATTATTTGAAAATGAAAAAAAAGTGAGCAGCCATGCCGCATCACTGGAGCTCACTTTTTAATCGGGGCTTGATTATATTTGGAGGTAATATTGTCAAGTGAACTTCTCAAACTTATAGCCCATATTCATCACCCCTTATCCGTACTAAAAACACCGAGAAGTTTAATCTGAAATATGTAGAATTTTTTGTCCTCCAAAATTGGAAAAGTTCATACTTTTCAGTTGCTTAAAGCTTCTCAAGCTTGACTCAATTTTGGACATACGCTATTTGGGATCCATTTACAATCGATTTCAACTTAAATTCAAGGGGCTCATATTTTGACACCAATCAAATCTACACACAAGGATTGACCCTTCTAGGTTAATTTGATGAGGAAATATGCGAGATTCATGAAATATCACATTGTGATTTCCCCTCCAAAAGCCGTTTATTTTCGTTTTTTCGTTTACTCCCACAAAATGTTGAGGACAACCACCCTCCTCATTCCGCTTCAAAATCACATGTGAAATTAGCATACAGCATACTTCTCATCGTTATTAATCATTCAAATTCATATTTTTCAAATCCTCGTTTTTTGAGACTCCTTAAGCTCTATTCAAATTTTGATAATCCGCCATTCTGGATTGATTTTGACCCTAATTCAAAAGGTCATAGTGCCAAACTAACCCCACACACAATATTTGAACTTTTTGGTTGATTTGATGAGGAGATAATATGAGATATTAAAGAAATTTCATAACTCAAAACTTCCTCAAAAAGCTGTTTTTTGCCCTAGATCCCCTCAAAATATACTTAAGAGGCTGAAATTTGGATATGTTAAAGTCCGCAACTTACTTTTTCGTCTGAAAAAGAAACGAAAATTTTAAGGAATTTGCCCTCTCTCCAGCTCCTCTCAAAATTTGTGAACCATTATTTTGAGGTTATTAAAAAAAATGATATTTGAGAAACTCCATAAAATGGCTCTAACCGTATTTTTAGCAAAATTCATGTAAATCACTTTCTGTGCACTTCTCCACTTTCCTCCCTACGTCTTTCATCAAATCCATGTTTTATACATGTATAGTTTATTCAATTTTACAAAAGTAGGCTGCATCGAAATTCACTTCTCACAATGAACGCATAAAAATTTTTCACATGTTCATCAAAATGCAATAATCGCTCAAAAAATAGAAAAAAAAATAGATATTTAATACGTAAATACTTGCTAGCCTACTGTCCACATGAACATTTGTCTCAAATAAAGTATACTTTATTAGATTTGAATAAAATAAAAAAAATACACGAAATTACATACAATATTTATGGCAACGTTGCTGGATCTCGACTTATCGAAACGTTATCGTCAAAAATGGTTGTATATGTGTATAAGATCTCAGCTTTCCATACTTTACTTACGGATCTCACCTTGTTCAAAACTTCTCAAATAATTTATTTTAAGAATTTGTTACCCCTCTATGGTGGTTATGTATCAGATGCTATAAATAAGCAATTACCCTTCCTATATATTCCATAATTTGTAAATTTTGAGTCGGATCTCAGGTTGCCCAGTTTTTAATCGGATCTCACCTTGATAGATTTACGTATATATATATATATACGTAAATCTATCAAGGTGAGATCCGATTAAAAACTGGGCAACCTGAGATCCGACTCAAAATTTACAAATTATGGAATATATAGGAAGGGTAATTGCTTATTTATAGCATCTGATACATAACCACCATAGAGGGGTAACAAATTCTTAAAATAAATTATTTGAGAAGTTTTGAACAAGGTGAGATCCGTAAGTAAAGTATGGAAAGCTGAGATCTTATACACATATACAACCATTTTTGACGATAACGTTTCGATAAGTCGAGATCCAGCAACGTTGCCATAAATATTGTATGGTAATTTCGTGTATTTTTTTTATTTTATTCAAATCTAATAAAGTATACTTTATTTGAGACAAATGTTCATGTGGACAGTAGGCTAGCAAGTATTTACGTATTAAATATCTATTTTTTTTTCTATTTTTTGAGCGATTATTGCATTTTGATGAACATGTGAAAAATTTTTATGCGTTCATTGTGAGAAGTGAATTTCGATGCAGCCTACTTTTGTAAAATTGAATAAACTATACATGTATAAAACATGGATTTGATGAAAGACGTAGGGAGGAAAGTGGAGAAGTGCACAGAAAGTGATTTACATGAATTTTGCTAAAAATACGGTTAGAGCCATTTTATGGAGTTTCTCAAATATCATTTTTTTTAATAACCTCAAAATAATGGTTCACAAATTTTGAGAGGAGCTGGAGAGAGGGCAAATTCCTTAAAATTTTCGTTTCTTTTTCAGACGAAAAAGTAAGTTGCGGACTTTAACATATCCAAATTTCAGCCTCTTAAGTATATTTTGAGGGGATCTAGGGCAAAAAACAGCTTTTTGAGGAAGTTTTGAGTTATGAAATTTCTTTAATATCTCATATTATCTCCTCATCAAATCAACCAAAAAGTTCAAATATTGTGTGTGGGGTTAGTTTGGCACTATGACCTTTTGAATTAGGGTCAAAATCAATCCAGAATGGCGGATTATCAAAATTTGAATAGAGCTTAAGGAGTCTCAAAAAACGAGGATTTGAAAAATATGAATTTGAATGATTAATAACGATGAGAAGTATGCTGTATGCTAATTTCACATGTGATTTTGAAGCGGAATGAGGAGGGTGGTTGTCCTCAACATTTTGTGGGAGTAAACGAAAAAACGAAAATAAACGGCTTTTGGAGGGGAAATCACAATGTGATATTTCATGAATCTCGCATATTTCCTCATCAAATTAACCTAGAAGGGTCAATCCTTGTGTGTAGATTTGATTGGTGTCAAAATATGAGCCCCTTGAATTTAAGTTGAAATCGATTGTAAATGGATCCCAAATAGCGTATGTCCAAAATTGAGTCAAGCTTGAGAAGCTTTAAGCAACTGAAAAGTATGAACTTTTCCAATTTTGGAGGACAAAAAATTCTACATATTTCAGATTAAACTTCTCGGTGTTTTTAGTACGGATAAGGGGTGATGAATATGGGCTATAAGTTTGAGAAGTTCACTTGACAATATTACCTCCAAATATAATCAAGCCCCGATTAAAAAGTGAGCTCCAGTGATGCGGCATGGCTGCTCACTTTTTTTTCATTTTCAAATAATCTAAGACAGTAGGAAGAGGTTCTCTGATTCAGATATTGAAGTTATATAGAAATGGAATTCACACCTCAATTTTTTTTTTTGGTCAAGTAGGTGTATCAAAATGAAATATATAATAAAATTTTGATTTTTCTGAAAAGAATTCTATGTGAAGTTATCGAAAAAAATATAACAAATCAGCTACCTAAACAACCCAACAACAATAGAAAACCTGTTTAAATTCCTTAAAGCTACCAACCTCCTATCCAAAATCTAAACACCGCCTCTGGCCTTCGTTGCAGAATACGGCAAGTTAATGGAAAAAAGTAAAGTAAAGTTTTTAAAATAAAATAATTAAAAAATAAAACACAAAAGTTAAACTTTGTTCGTAAAGTAAATTCTTTAAAATTTGTATAGCATGGCAGTTTTCCCAGAATTATAATTCTATACATTTTTGCAAATTTTGAGGAAATACCTCTCTCCCCTCAGGGAATAAATGGGCATTTTAGAACAATTGCAGCTTTTATTTCAGGATTTATAGCGTAAATTATGTCAAGAAAAACAGCTAATAGTGAGTAATTTTTGAGACTTTAGAAAAGCATAAATACAAATGGGAAAACTTCAAGCTCCGCTCGACACGTGTTAATATTATTCTTAAGTTATGAAATTTTTAAAGGTTTATTTTGAGTCCAAAATGAATAACTTGAGGGGGAGTGAGCATGAAAATTCGACATCTTGAAATATGGTGCTACCTTAAGGGACAGTATAAATATGTATTCGCTTTATGTATTTAAAACTTGATATTTAATTTTTTTCTTGTTTTTCTCCCTGGTTGTTAATTTTTTCCGGCATAATAACAGTTTTTAATTTTAAAGCTTTCGACACAAAAAAACTTTATTTTTAAATATCGATACATAACGCGTTTTCGGCAAACAGACCTTTTCAGTGCAATAATACAGTATCGATATTTAAAAATAAAGTGTTTTTGTGTCAAAAGTTTTTAAAATTAAATACGTAAAACAACACTGAAGAAAAACTTTTTTTCTTGAAAATAACAATTTTATGTGAATTTTAGCCATTCAAGAAGATTCGTTTTTTTTTTTGCATCTAATTTTTTTATTCATAAGCTTGATTTTTCTACAATTTCTTCTTATTTTTTTTTTTCGAAAAATGATGATTTTTAGCATTAACCTCAAGGTTTGACATTTTTCTCGAATCTCATTTTATTTTTAGTTTTCTTAGAGATTACCTCAAAATTTGAAATATCCTGAATTTTGCTTCTCTTTTTCCTTTAGATTCAGCTTAAAGTTCGCGTTTTTTTTTTCGAATCTCAATTTATTTTTAGTTTTTCAAAGATTACCTTCAAGTTTAAAGACTTTCTGATTTTTTTTTCCATGAAGTCAGCTGGAAGTTCAAAATTTTTCTCGAATCTTGTTTTATTTTTATATTTAAAGTGCTTATTTTGTCAAAGTGTCTTAACAACATAAATAATTTTTACAAAATGATTTAAAATTTATTTTAAAGTATTTTACAGTTGGTAAACGGACTCTTGTTTCACACGATTATTTTCTCGTTGCTAACTGGAAGAGTTATCTTTAAGTAATTTAAGGTAGTGCAAAATAGACCTGTTTTTGATTTCATAACAAACACTTAATTTGATTTTATTTCAAAACGTCTTGCTGCCTAAAGTATAACGTATTCGTGATTCAATACCGAATATAAGGAACGGAAAGATGAGATCCGCGTTGTTGCCGAATGCGCGGATCTCATCTGTTTCGAAACGTAACACTTAGATATACTCTGGTAGAGCGCTCTCTGCAAAACAAACGTCGAACTGACTTCGTATATGTTGGCCGAAAAAGTGGAAAGATGAGATCCGGGCAAAAATTGGGCAATGCATTCCTGATGGTATCCTGATGTCAAAAAACTCGATATACACGCTAAGAAAGGTGAGATCCGATTTCGGATCTCACCTTTCCAAAAGGGAGCTCACCTTTCCACGAAATGTATATTTTGGATCTCACCTTTCGGAAATATAAATCTATATATATATATATTTTTTTTTTCCCCCACGCGTAGCGCCGGCGAGTATTCATAAAATTCGCTCAAAATTTGGTGAGGAACTCTTCTTGCAAATACGCAAAAATAGTTTTTTTTTTTTTCGATAAATTTCAAAATGGCGGATCACTCAAATTTTGAGGGGGCTGGAGAAGGGGCAAATAGCTCAAATTTTTTGTTTTTGATTTCATATGAAAGAGTGAGTCACGGATACTAACATATCCAAATTTCAGCTTCTTGAGTGCATATTGAGAGGAGTTAGATCAAAAAACGGCTTTTTGAGGAAGTTTTGAGTCATGAAATTTCTTGAATCTTCCATATCTCCCCACCAAATCAAGTTAAAGTGGTCAAATTTTGTGTGTGAGGTTAGTTGGTGACCACAATATGACCTCTTGAATTTGGATCAAAATGGATTCAAAATGGCGGATTATCAAAATTTTGAGTAGAGCTTGAGGAGCCTCAAGTTGGTAAAAATGTAATTAATATGAATTCATATGGTTATTGGGGATAAGTTGTATACTATATCCCGAATTCACTTCCATACATGATGTTGGAGGGGGAAGGCGGGGTTACCAACCTAAAATAGTGGTGGGGGTACAGGAGGGGTCGAAAATTTTTTATTGCTGTGTCATATGATAAAATGAGCCCAAGTGACAAACGTATTTTGATTTTAGCTTCCTCAGTGATTTTGGAGGGGAGTTAGAGCAAAAAACGGCTTTTGGAGGGGAAATTGCTGCAGGAAATTTCATGAATCTTCCATATCTCATCACCAAATCGGCCTAGAATGGTCAAACTTTGTGTGTAGGATTAGTTTGTGACCAGAATATAACCACTTAAATTTGAGTCAAAATGGATCCAAAATGGCGGATTATCAAGATTTGAAGATAATTTGAGCACCCTCAAATAGTTATAATTTGAGAAATATGTGTTCACATGATTATTTCATGGCAAGAAATACTACATTTGTGCCAAATTGAACTTCTTAAGTGTTTTTGGAAAGGATAGGGTAGGGGTTTTCAGACTTGGTATTGGGTGTGGCCTGTAGTGATGAACGGTTAAGCAAGGTTATTACTAAATCAAAACAAGCCCCAGGTAAAAACTCAGCTCCAGTAATGCGGCATGGCTGCTTACGTTTTTTTTTAATAATTTCGATACCTAATGCTATGTACTATAATTACTATTCAAATATTGAAAGCAATTGTCTTGGAAATTTATTTTAATTAAACGTGTGTTTTTATCCTCATTATAAATTTGATGATTTTTTCATGTCAAGTATATATATGTATATCAGATAAAACTATTAGTTTTTCTGAGATTTTAATTTCTTTTTAATGGTGGTGGATTTAATTTTAATAATAAGAAGGGATGGAATTTGCATGTCATAAATATCGTACTTTATGCATATAATTTACGTTTTTTGCGGTTTGAAATATGTCAAAAACATTCACAAAAATCCAACAATATGCCTAAATATGTTCGATATAAGGGGGGATATATGCATCAAAATTTAGATACGACAAAAACAAAAGGAACAGAAACTTTATTCGAGAAGCGTAAAAAAGCTAATGTTTAAAAGATATTATTTCATAAATTATAACATTGTAAAATAAGCGATCACCATACTACGCATTCTGCATCGTTTTTGATGCGTAAACCCTTTAATAAGTCAAGTTCAGCTGAATTAGGTGTTTCATCTATGCTCAAGTGAGACAACTGGTGCACAGTTGAAACACCTAACTCAGCAAGACTCAAGTTATTGAAGGGTTTAAACATCAAAACCGACGCATCTTCGTTTAACGGTTTTTCCAAATTTTTAATATTTCGGCAAAATACTAATACAATTTTTCATTTTTTTTTTGTCTTTGAAAAAGTGGATTTTCGAGTATGGAAAAAAAGGTGAAATATACCTTAAAATATGTCGAAAAACGGGTAACAACCCCAAGAATATGTAAAAATATGTTCTTAAAAATTGAGCTCATTACTTGGAATTTTATAATTCGCAAAGATATTTTAAATATTTCTACCAGCAATTAACTAAAAAAAAAAAAAAAAAAAAAAATATGTAAAAACATAAAAATCCCATCTCTAATCATAAAGCATGAAATATTTATCTAGTTGAGGAATTATTTCATATAGTATACCTATATTATTCAAGTGTAGGCATTTTATTGCAAATTACCCAACTCATTTAAATCAAAAATTTTTATTATTACCTATAATAAATTTGCAAATTTTTTCATCTTATACGTATAAATGTATAAATATTAAGTTACGTACAGAAGTTGGATTCTTTGAAAAATACTGAAAATTGGGTTCACCTTAAAAAATGGTTGTAGGAGCTATTAGCTTCCAGCAAACAGTTAATTATTATTTTCCCATCTTATAAATGAAAAAAATACACTTAATCGATGATTAGGATTCGGGCCGGGCACAGGTGTGGCGCGCTAGTGTTGTTTTACTTAAACTGGTAAAACTGATCAAAATTTAACATCGGATGATTTAAATAGAAGCGTTTTTGTTTTTAAAATTTTTCTGAGAAAACTGTAGGGTTTAAAAAAAAATTCATCATAGTTTAATTTTTAGAGGATAAAATTTTCTATTCAATGATATAAATATATAGTTACATTGACATCACCAGTAACGATAAAAATTTGAAAAAATTAGTTATCACAGTAGCACATTACCTATTCCATATAGCAAATAACAATAATATATGAATACTGAATAAAAAATCTTCATTCCACAATTCACTTAAAATACAACCACAACAGACTGATTACTGAACAAGTGTCAAAAAAAGTAATGAGCAAGTGAATAGTTGACTTTAAATGATTAATACTACAATTAACAGTTAATTTCTATTGTTATCGGAGATGAAGATATAACAATGTTTACATCTGTGGAAAGGAAATTTTATCGTCTAAAAAAAAAGTTCTTAGGAATTTCCCTCTGAATGTCCTTTAAGTTAATTTTTGTTAAAATTTGTTAAAATCGTTCCTCGTAATGTGACTCTCCGATGAAAATTCAGATGCGAGCTGTTGTCAAAATGTACACGTTCGTTCAAAACCTTCTTTAAAATGTAAACAAAAAGTATACCCTTAAAATCTTTTACTTTGATATCTAACACCTCTAACACCTCAATTTCGCACCTTTTTCGTACTTCACGTGCGTGGTAGACAGCATGTTAGTAAACCATACAATCTAAAGTACTGCATTTGTAGTTGGTAGCCGAAATTTTTCATCATGTATTTTTGGATTTTTTTTTCATTTGATACCTATATTGTTTAAGTGAAAGAATTTTTTTGCGAATTTATTTCAATTAGATTAATATTTTTATCATTAGGTACTGTGAATTTGATAATTTTTTCATGTTGAATATTTATGCGCAATTATAGGTATATATATTTATATTGATGAATGTATTAAGTTTTTAAGGTTCTAAATTTATTTATTTTATTTATTTATTTATTATTTGACGCCATGTACAGCCCTGTGGCTAGAGACGTTTTTATTTAGGATTATTTTTAATTATATTGTATTTAATTTTGATTATAGCATATAAAAAATTTTGTTTTGAAATTATTTCATAGTAAACATTGGCAGGCAACTAATTACATACATTCTTTGAGACTTAAAATGCCAAGTACAGAACTATGAAGAGAACCATAGTTCTTATTACACGCAGGTAGAAAGAATTGATAGAAATTATAAAACTTGATTCCAAGCCTTATTGCTCAGCGTAAATCTCCCATAGTGCCAAATGTCAACAGACAAACAACGCCATCCACGTAATTAGACTCTGGGGATTTAACATTTGAATGTACATTAGGCACCTAGGTTCCCTCCCTCTACGTCTCTGTGTCAATCACAGAATGCCTATACCTTTATTATTATCGTCATCGTAACCCATTATATTATCAAGTTGAATGTGATGAAAAAAAATTGGGATGTTGGAAACGATTAAAATTGTAAATGTATGTATATCTGAATGTAGCATTTTCATATTATGCCAAGTGCCAAAAACATGTTTTCGAGATAATCGCGTTTCAAGTTTTGTACGCCTGCGTTGGTGGCTGAGGAGTTGCATATCACAAAAATGAAAGCTCAGAGCAAACTTCCCTCTATTCCCTTCCACCCAGTTCAAAATTTAGGTCGATCCGATTATTTGATGCCGAGTAATTTTGTTTTGAAAAATATACCTTGCGTAAAATTTGGAAATAAATGGTAAAAATTCATTGAAAAGTATTTATTTTTATATTTTTGTTCTTCTGATATGAATCTATAAACAAAAAAATGTCAAAAGATGATGATTATTATTTTTTGAAAACCCAAAAAGTTATAAAAAAGAAATCTTTAAAAAAATCAATCATTTCGATGGTGGTGTCATCTTTAGGCTACATTTTGAACCCTTGGAAGTAGGTATACGGCACTTTGATAGATTCGGATGGTGTACATATTGTCCATGTATACCATATGGTGCTCATAACTCAATTTCGCCAAAAATGGTACCTAGCATGGTATGAAAATGCTACATTCATCTATGTAATTCACACTAAGCTATAACACACAAATGGACTTGGACGCTTGTATCCTACAGATTTGTGTGTGATTATTAGTGATAATAAATTTATGTTTTACAATATTTAATATTCACTGTAACTTCCATATTTATTAATTTAGAAAAAAAAAAAAATATCAAGACAGAGAAAAAATCAAATGTAAAATCTTTTTAAGTTTCCATTTTTATATAAATGGAGGACTTAGCACATAATGGTGGTGTCTTCAAATCTTTGCGTTTCAGACTGTTTGTAGTCATGGCGATTTTAAAGTCGCACATGGTCCCATTTTGTCGCGCTGCGGTTTTTAACGCGAATTCCTTGCCAATACATAATGTTGTAACACATACGAACTTTATATCGTGAATATCTCGTTAACTAAAAGTTGGACGCGGAAATGAGTATTAGCACCACTGAACTCTTCGTTGAAAAATACACAAATTTAAAATAAAAAAAAACGCGGAGTCAGATTCCAAACCATCACCGAAAATTCAACTATTTAAAAATACGACTAGTTTTTAAAATTTGATATAAATGGGAGACAATTGCAACTAATTATTTCAGGAACTCGTGAAAGTTTTGAAAAGACTTCCATTCGATTTCTTCATTAATCCCCAAAGGTTACTTTTAGTTTGAAATTTGAAAATACTATCTAGTGAGAAAGTTTGAGGCGAAATGAATAAACTTTGGAAGATACGATGTATATTGAGCAAGTTTTTCATCATTTTCCTTTGAGATGAACTGAAAACATAAATATCGGATGGCAATTTTTATTATTTTAAATAAAAGATGAAGGTGGTCGAAAAAATTACCAAACATATGTAATTATTATCAGTTTGGGTCGAATTTTGTTCTTCCTGAAAATTGGATAGGATGAGAAATAAGTATTTAATTGCGAAATAACGAACAGAAAAGGGGGAACAAATTTCGATTTGGAGGTTATTGGATGCTGGGTAAGTGCCTAAAAAATGTGATTTATTTGACAAAAATTTTATTTTTGGCTAATTTCAACCCATCTATATTATACTTGGTATGTAGGTGAAGGTATCTCTTAGGAGTATTCCACATTTCTTCTAGTCAGACATGACCTTGAAACTGATTTCGAAAATGTCAAAACGCTGTATAAGTTGCCATTTTCAATATGGTTGCAACCGAACAAGGCGCGCTGAGTCAAGATTTCGAAACCTTTGATCAAAACTCTCGAAACTCTAGAGGACAGGATTTTTCCAGATATACTAAAATTTCTTTCGAATTTAACGAACGGTTTTTCAATAAAAATATTTATTCTGTCAGTAGGTAGGTTGTTGAGAAATCGAATATTTTCCAACCCAATACAATAATGTTTTTTAATAGTTGATGGATGAGACTCTTGAGTTAAAAAAAATAATCAAACGAGATTTAATAAAATGCACTTTTATTTCACAATTATTAACCCGAACAAACTTTGAAAAATAACTTCTTAATATATAACGTATTAAATCCGCGAAGCTAACTCGTCTGACCGAAGTCAAGATAAAAACTGAGATGATTGTGCTTGGGAACAGGCTATTTTATATTAAAAGTTGTGGGTGAAGTGAGCCGTATGTGAGCTTGCACGTGCACTATGAGTGTCCGGCGCCGATGCCGACAAAACAATAAATTCGCAATTTTGAAAGGTAATTATTTGGGATAAATTGGCATATCGAAAATTTATACTGACAAGACGACAAGTACTTGACAGCGTTTTTAAACGTTAATATTTTTTATGGGATCGAATGTTTAGTTAAAAGTGTTTATCTTTATACATCAAAGAGTCCGACGACCATGATATCATTTTTAATATCATTGCGCGATCTTGCACGTGTGAGCTCGATTTGCGTATGTACAGTAAGTATGGTTGGCAAAAAAAAAAACTTGAATGTAGCAACACGTTTTTTTCGAATCAGCAATTAGTGTTATAGCGAAACTACACCGTCCACCATATCAGAATCTGATGTTTATAAACAAAACCAAAACAGTAGATCAAACGCAAAGGAGTTTATTTCAATATGTATATGTTATTAAATAAATTTCTTACGAGATTTCTCGATTCCGACAAACAAAATGGGAGGTGCATTTCCCCGGCACCCCCACTCCGGAATTTGGAAATGAAACTTAGTGCATTCGTTTGTGCTATGTTTGTGCTGGTTTGTGCCGCAAACCCCGTCGTTTGTGCTACTCTCCTTCCCGAGGTATACCTAAAACAATTTGGGGGTGCTGGGGAAACGTCCGCACCCCCACCTCCGCCGATGGGGTTGAAATAGGTCACAATCGTTTGTGCTACGTTTGTGCTGGTTTGTGCCGCAAACCCCATCGTTTGTGCTACGTTTGTGCTGGTTTGTGCCGCAAACCCCGTCGTTTGTGCTACTTTCCTTCTCGAGGTATACCCAAAACAATTTGGGGGTGCTGGGGAAACGTCCGCACCCCCACCTCCGCCGATGGGGTTGAAACAGGTCGCAATCGTTTGTGCTACGTTTGTGCTGGTTTGTGCCGCAAACCCCGTTGTTTGTGCTACTCTCCTTCCTGAGATATTCAAAAAACAAGTTAGGGGTGCTGGAGAAATGAAAATTGAAAATGTGTATAAAAGGGTTGAAAATAATTCGATTGATTTGAATTTGATGGCAATCGTTTGTGCTACGTTTGTGCTATCAGATGCATTAATTTTTGTCTCTCCCCATCCCCTTTCCCCTTTTCCACTATTTCGGGTTAAGCATATGGGGAAATAACTCAAATACATATCTTAGGAAATGTTTTATTACTGAATACAATAGGAAAGATCGTCGTAAACAACATATTAACAATTATCACCCATCCTCTATACCCAAACCCCCCTCGAAGTGGATCACAGTTCCCCAAAATCGGTTTGTTCAATATATCTTGATAGAGTTGAATTTTAAGACTAAAATTGTTCAATTACATTTTGTTCTACACTAAATTTCTTACACGGCGATGTACTGAATATATTTACACCATGAATAAGAGGAGAGTAGTATAGCATTTCAAGCATAGAAGGTTTAGAGTGGTACTAAATTACACCAAAGTCCAAATGCATACATGTACCGACGTATAAAACACCAAAAAAATTATGCAATATCCCCAATTGATTCTGGTACCCCCGAGAGCGAACATTCCTCATGTTTAAAATAAGAGGAGGTTGGTAAGACTGGTATGTACTTATTATCGCATTAGAGATGTACACTAGAGTGGAGTGAAAAAAAAATGTTCTTCAATTTTGATCAAATTTCGGGAGAAAGTTTACTTTGAGCTGAAAGTCCCCATACAAAACTTCAGAAGCCATGGACCATTTGGGGGGAGATAGAAGTCCTCAAAGCAGGGTCATTAAAAAAAAAAGTGATTTTTCACCTCTGCAACCTCCGAATCGATACATAACCATAACCACACAGGGCTGGAAGTGTGCAGTTTGAGGTTTTACTTCTCTCTAGCCCATCGGCAGATCGATTGGAGGCCATCTTGATCGCCCTACCTAGGGGTTGATTAGTTGCAGATTGACGATTTAAATTGCACCTTTCTAGCCCTGTGTGGTTATGGTTATGTATCGATCCGGAGGCTACAGAGACGAAAAACCACGTTTTTTTTGGAAAGCAGATGGACGATTAGCGTTTTAGAACAATTTTTGGCATATATCCAAACATTGGCAATTCTGACTGTGGAGAATTGGCAACATTGCATTGTGAAATTTTCATTTCACGTGATTTTCATTATAACAGACATATTCATACATTATCCCTATCAATAGGGCAAAAAATTCACAAAAAAAACTAATATTGGAGAAATTCTTGTAAAAATCGTCAATCATCAACACAGTCAGATTGCAAATGTTTGGATTTATGCCAAAAATTGTTCTAAAACGCTCCAAACAAATTTGAAATTCATCTTTTCTCGCTTCCTATTCCATGAAATGACTGCATCAATTACATAACAATTTCTCTGCACCAGCGTATGTTTGTACAACTGCCCCCTCAGAAAGTTAAAAAATTTTGAACATGTACATCACCAAATTATATATATTATGGGTGAAATGAAAAAAAAAAAGAACTTCAAAATTGGAAAAAATGTCCCAGTCATAAACCAGCTACAGTATCCCGACACCAAATATATAGGCCGTGCGTCACATCATCGCCTGGGCCCCAGGCCTCGCGTAGTGCCCGCTGCCCGCACAACAACACCTGGCGAGACAGTAGAGTTGCGCAACCCTCAAATTACGTTAAGATAAAAATTAACTATATAATTAGATCTAGACTATATGAAGAGGTACCCCGTGAGTAAACCATAAAAGATTTAACTCACCAATTTTCTTCTATAGCTTCGATCTGCGTACTCGGTCACTGCACTGATTTCTCTAGGTACAACACACCAGCTAAACGTCAACTTTAACAATACAAATGAGACGCGGAAATCTGAGGCCAGTCTCGTCGCTCAACCAGACACCCTTCCATCAGCGCAGATAGAGATATCAAACAGGTACGAGAGTGCAAGTACGCGGGGCTAACGTTGCTGAAGCAAAAAAGGGTGAAAGGAGTCACGTGTACAACACACGTGTCCCATACTCTCACCAGGGTAGCGTTTCTCCATCAAATAGCGAGTCCGAACGAGGTTTCGCAGAATGTATATCTAGGGGTATCAAAAAAATACCACGCAAGAAATTTACCTTTATTTACAATTTTATTTAAATGATTATTGTAATTTATTTAAATATGGTAGAAATTTCATCCTCAGCCTATAAAAAATGATAAAAAAAAAAAAACAGAAATACTCCTTCAAATTTTTTTTACTATCAAGTATCTCAATGTAATATAACTCTAAAATGAAAAAAAAAATCAAATTCAGATTGAATATCCATTATAGTTTTGAAGTAATGGAGCATCAAAATTAAGAACCCCAAAAAATCGCAGCTGTTCTTCAATTACAATGCGATCAAAAATCATAATGTAAAGCAAAACGTTAAAAATCTATTTATTTATTTTCTTTCTTACTTACTTACTTAATTACTTTCTTTCTTTCTTTGTTTCTCTATTACCAATGTTGATCTTGGAGACACGAGCGTACGAGCATATACAAATAAATTTATGGTTTCAGGAAGTATATGAAAATGATACTACATTGCTTTTACAGCAGATGATAGGTCGAAAATTTTTGCAGAGTCAAGTGATTAACTGTAACCAATTATTCGATATTTAAAAAAAAAATCAATTGCGAATCTATGCGTCAATTCGCTCCGATGAATCGGAATTGTGAATTGATTCGAATCATGAATCGCCTATCGATTCGTACAAAACTCTATCGAATATTACTTAATAAATTGAGTTTTTTAACATTTGAAACTTATTTCTAATAAATAATTCACTAATTTTGAAGAATATTTACCTACTTATCTGCGACTATTTCTTAATTTTAATGGCTGTTATTCTATGATAACTCCGAACCCTTCATATACATACAAAATTTTTGTAAGAAAACTGATGCTTTGTTAACTTACCCCTACAATAATGAAATAAACACAAAATCACCACGTGCTCAGTTCGCAGATGATATAAATCATTAGTTTAGGAAGTGTTGCCAACTTTGAAGAAAAAAAAATCGATCTAGGTATTTCATTGACTCATTTCTTCTTAATTTAGTAAAAACACATGAGGTGCCCAAAGATGGGCAGGTGGCCAAAAACGGGTATTCTACCAGCCAGGATCAGCTGCTTTTTTAAGGAATCTCGTGTTCAATCGATCATGTCTTGATGAACAATGGGGACTTCTTGCATTTAGACATTCTCAAATGTTTCCCTAGCGAATAAGTGATATGAAGACTGTGAAATTTCATTTCGGAATGACTCACCCATAAATTGTATTGCGAGAATTTGGGTTCAAAAGCGTTGCTAAATAAAGCAATGAATTGAAATAACGATTTAGGAGACCAATCATGACCACTTCAAAGGCGCGTAGCGCACTACATGGCGGGTAATTTCATAATTATTTGATACGAGTACATTACAAGCATAAATATCGGATGACATATCTATTCCTAATTCTTAGTAACAGATGAAGGTTATGGAAAAAATTACAAAACATGGGCCAGGGTCATGGAAAACCCTTATTTGCGCATACACGTTTACCGAAACTGAAAACTCGAACAAAGTGGTGAAGGAAGTGTCAAAAACAAAAAAAGGTATCATTATTTGAAATCATCATCATGAAAAATCTCTATTACTATGTACATGATCACCAAAACCAAAATCTCGAAAAAAGTGTTGAAGACACACTTGAAATATAGAAAATCTTCATTTGAACCAAGTCTTCGCTTAAAGAAATGGTCAAATTGAAGAATCGACCCTTGCATTTGAATCAGGGTAACAGAAAACACTTTTGAATGAAATGTTACATTAGGCCGAGCCGCCGCCAGCGTTCAACTGGGATACAAGATTACCTTGAGTAAAACTGGGGGTTTAAACTTCCGTTTAGAGGAAACGTGTAACGGCTCCATAATTTTACGAGTTTTAGTGTATAAATTATAAGGTTTACAGATTCCCGAGAAATATCTAGGAAACTTGAATACAAGTTTCAATTTCTTGTGCTGGAATTTGCTGCTTCTTTTAGTTTGCTGTTTGTAGATACTGCTGAATTAGGAAGATCTAGTTTGAATGAACGAGAACTGTTGCGAGATAAGGCGCACCTTGAGCACAATTTTTTCATTTTTTTATTTTTAATTTTTGAACGATGAATTGACTGCTCCATTCTTGCTATGACTACTCATGAGGGCTGAAAAAATTTACACCTGCAATTTTTTTTGTATTCGTGAGTAGTGACTAATATTACGTGATTTTCAAATGCAAAGATTTAAAACTGCAGAAAAGTTGCGAATAAACTAAAAATTTTCTCAGCTGAACTATCCCTATTGTACAGTGTACCCGCAAAAAGACCAGTAGTATATATTGTACAGGCATGTAGTAATTTTTCTTCGTGATTGCGTGTTAAATTTTCAACGTTTAGAAATCAAAGCTAGAACGAAGCAGTTTTCGCTATACGTACGAACATTCAAGGTTTTAAGCAGGTCTCGTAAGTACATTATTTACATAGCTGTACCTACTACATACAACCTACCCATTTTCGTACTCGTATTGAGCGAGGCATGAACATGAATAATGCGTTTTTTTTTTTTTTTTTTTTCGTTTATAACTTCTACATAGTTTGTTGCAATAAATCACAATATTTCGATGACAGCAAGCTGTCTAGTATGCGATTCCCAATACTGAAATTTTCAAATTGTTTTAACAAATTACTGATACGAAGATTGCGAATTTCATTTCAGAATTACCTTCCCATGAATTGTATGGCAAAAATTTTCATTTAAAATCGTTGTTGACCTAATTAGTGAATCGAAATATTGATGTTAAATGCCAATCTTCTGAAAATTACTTTACGTTAGTTCGTTAACCCTCTGAATGCACACTCGAAAAATATTAAAAATTAGCTACAGCATTACTATTAGGTCTACAGATAACGGGGTATGGTAAAAATTTCTTTAAATCGTAGCTACAACAACATGCTAGACAGTTTACAGGAGTGATGGAATAAACAAGCAGTGTTACCAACTACCGCAAAAAAATGACTTGAGCAAAAAATGTTTTATCGTCTTTAAAATTAAGTCATCTTTATAAATCTATATTTAATATTAATATTTTAATATTATTTATAAAAGTAAGAAATTGTTTGTATGTTTGTATGTTTGTACGCTTATAACTGAAGAACCGTCGGAGGGATTTTTTTGAAATTTCGAATTCGAGTTTCTATCGCTACGGAATAGGTTTTAAAATCGTCGTTTCGAGTTTAGCCCCCAGGTGGGGGGAGGGGCCCCAAAATTTCATTTTCGGACCCCCGTCTCGAAATTTTTTTCCTTTTTTTCCGTCTAACCTATTCTACAGCGCGAGTACTTCATTTTTTGTAATAACTCCCGATGAGCCCCGAGGCACCCTTCACCCTTTAATCGGGGCCCAAAGTTCCGAAAAAAAAACCAAAATCGACGAAATTAAATTTTTTTCGAATTTATCCTAAACATCTCATGTAAGGCGATGTCCCAATGATTCGTGGTCCAACTTCTTAGCCCCAAATGGGGGGAGGGACCGAGCGAAAACCGAAATTTTCGTATTTTCGCTTCCGTTCGACCGTTTTTAATTTTTTTCAATTCCACGTCTTTGGATCCACAACACGAACGATATTTCAAAAATTCGAGAAAATCGATTGGTAAATGATCCCGCAATTGAAGACGAATGTGCGGAGAATTTCTATATTTTTGCGACGTTGGTCGCGTTCGCGCAACGCGTTCGTTGCTTCGGCTGTAGGGACCAAACAGAAACGAAACCTGTCTGACCTTGAGCGTGGCGAATTTCAACGCTTGAAAACGCTACTCTTATAATACGTATAATGGGGCTGGAAAATATTGGAATGAAATTTTTTTTGTATACATTTTTTTCATCAGGGTTCCTCTTTAAGTAGGTACAAAAACAAAAAAATTCGCCCTTTCTACAAAATTTTATTCGACGTTAACGAAAAATTTTCCATCTTTTCTAATAATTGGTATATAAACATTTTTTTTAATGCTACTCACATAATTTCACAACACAAATATTAAATTCAAGAATAATTGCAATCGGACGGTATAAACCAAAGTAATAATGAAAATACCAAAAAATACAACGCGCGCTTAAGCGTGGGTGATAATTGTTTACAAAATTTAACGGCTCTTTTGCCAACATCTGCAAATCGTAACATGAAGTTCGTCACATGCGATTTAATGGTTGACACACAAGGATCGATTTAATTATCGCATTAATTTCATTCTATTATTCATCTTTAAAAACTATCATCATCAAATGAAAACTATTACCGATTCGTTGGATATTTTTCATATTTTCAGTGAAAATATGTTGATTTTTTCGGTGTGTTTGACCTTAAATTTTCGCGTGGATGGATATACTTCATGTTCAAACCCGTTAGAAAGGGTATGAAATGCGCTATTTTTTTTCCCCTTTCCAAAGGTGTTCCCTATATAACTTATTTTCCCTTTATGAATTTTAATTTTAAAAAAAGTCGAAATAAAACGTGCATTTTAAACGTTTTTGAAAAAACGGACAACTTTTGAAATAATGAACCAAAAAAAAAAAAAAATACATCCGCGTATGTAGTTTTACAACACGTCAAAAAAATGAATATTATTTTTCATACAAGCAATTATGATAAGTTTTAGAGCCGAAAATTAGAATCTCCGTGCACGTTTTTGCAGAGCATAAGCGCGTGTATTAGCACAACAGTCTGTCAAATTTTAACGGTTTTTTGACTGATGACTTTGGAATTTTTTCTTAACACGCCAGTTGTTGATTGTCATCGCAACTACCCACAGCTTTTTTCAGTTTCATTGACACTACTCTTAAAATACGTATAACGGGGTTGGAAAATATTGGAATGAAATTTTTTTTTGCATACATTTTTTTCATTGAGGGTTCTTCTTTAAGTAGGTACAAAAAAAAAATTCGCCCGTTCTACAAAATGTTAGCATCTCATCCGCACCTACTGGTCCGATTTTGACGAAATTTTGGTTTCCCGTCCGAATCAACGTGTAGATAGTTTTTAACTATAATCCAAATCCCAACCCCAAATTGGGGGAGGAGGATCAAAATTTTGAATAGGGCTCTCCTAAATTTCAAAACTAAATTTTTTTTTGATAAATGGATTTTAGAGTATGAATTGATTTTTTCATGTTCGTACCATTTTTCATTTTTGAAGCACCCTTACCCTCAAATTTGACTCAATAGTGGCATTCTAAAACCATAAATCGTTAAATTTTACTTTTTTTCAAAAATAAGCTGCACATTTTTTACGCTGTAGTTACCCAAGTATTCATGTAGATTTTTAATGCTTTTCGACCATATTTGAGTGAGGAGGTAAAGAAAAACCAAAATTTCTGTATTTTTGCTTCCTTTCAATTTTTGAATTTTTTTTTTTTTTTAATCAACGCGTTGAAAATAACTATAATAAGAATGTATAAAAATTCCTAAAAAATCGACCCAAAATAAGGCTGTAATAGCGAGTTACAAATTCGAAAATCTTCAACGTTCGTAAGTGACAAGCGCGTTGTAAAACATTTTCGTTGCATTCGCGATTCGTTAGGTGCGAGTTACACGAGATAAACACGTTCGGCCTTAAATACTCGCATTCGTATGCTCAAACCCGTTAAAAAAGTATAAATTACGCGATGATTTTTTTTTCAGTGTATTCCCCATACATTTTATATCCAATTATGAATTTGAATCTTAAAAAAAATTCAAATAAAACGCACATTTGAATGGTTTTTCAAAAAATGAATTACATTTGTATACGTACTTTTACAGCAGGAAAAAAATGAACAATATTTTTCATAAGCAATTATGATGAGTTTTAGAGCCAAAATTGGAATCTCAGTGCACGTTTTTGCAAGCGTGTATTAGTACAACGGCTGATGACTTCAGAATTTTTTCATAACACGCCAATTGTTGATTGTCATTATTACTACCCACAGATTTTTTTGAAATTTAATTCAAATACTTTACTTATAAAGAAGTTTAATTACTTATGAACATGATGATTGATGATAATCAAATTTTTCCCACATCATTTTTGTACATCCCCATAGAAAAAAAGAAATACTTCAGCTTAGAAAAGCTTATGAATCTGTGTTAAAATCAATTTATAAAGGGGAGACTCGGGCATATAGAACAACCTTTTTTTTAGTTAGTTCTAAAATACGCTGTAATTCCAAAAAACATCTGGAAACAGCTTTATTATGAAGAAAAAACATTTCTCTTTCAGAATAAATAGCACAGCCACAATTTTGATGATTCTTTATGCCTGGCCGGTTCTGTTATTTTATGGAATTAATGGTTGTTATTCAAAAGTGAAAAGAGTTGATACGAATCGAGCGAGCGAAGCGAGTTAGAAATAAAAAAAGCAAACGATGTGAGCGAGCGAAGCGAGCAAAAGGGCACGAGCGTAGCGAGGCCAGCTGGCAGCGCGAAGCGCTGCTAGTTCATCATAAAACATACTATCGGGTTCCATTTTTTAAGAAATGTATTGAAAAGTTTTTTTTTTAATTTTAATTTTTACAAGAAAAAATTAAAAAAGAAAAAACCTTTCATCACACCCCCCTCCGCCAAACATGAGAGGAAAAATTCGATGAATAGCGTATTGTGCTAAGAAGCTGAAGAGGATTCTCACACACGAGCGTTGGAGTACGTCGCGCCTACCGTATTGCCTATAACGCGCTTTAAATGTTTGAGGTGATGAATTTCACCACGTGTGCGTTTTGAGCGTCAAGCCTGTAACGCACTCTATCTACCAGGGAGGGATGGGCAAACAACATTTTAGCGGGTGGACGATTATTCCACACTCTTCTCATAGCTTAATCGTCATTTTCAGTAGGATTTCTTCCAAAGTAGACGAAACAAGCCAATATTTCGAAACCTTCTATCAAAAACCTCGATCCTTGAATTGAAAATTTTTTCAGAAGAGGTATTTTTTGACCAAAAATAATAAAATAGAAGCACTGTAAATGGAAATGCAAGCGAAGTGATTGGTCAAATCCCATGAACAATCAATACAAAATCATAAATTCCAATATATAGGGTGGACGTGATTTTTAAATGCAAAGATTTGAAACTGCAGAAAAGTAGCGAATAAACTAAAAATTTTCTCAGCTGAACTATCCTTAGTGTACAGTGTACCCGCAAAAAGACCAGTAGTATATATTGTACAGGCATGTAGTAATTTTTCTTCGTGATTACGTGTTAAATTTTCAACGTTTAGAAATCAAAGCTAGAACGAAGCAGTTTTCGCTATACGTACGAACATTCAAGGTTTTAAGCAGGTCTCGTTAGTACATTATTTACACAGCTGTACCTACTACATACAACCTAAGCCGTCTAGTATGCAATACCCAATACTGAAATTTTCAAATTGTTCTAGCAAATTACTGATACGAAGATTGCGAATTTCATTTCAGAATGACCTTCCCATGCATTGTATGACAAGAATTTTCATTTAAAATCGTAGTTGACCTAATTAGTGAATCGAAATATTGATGTTAAATGCCAATCTTCCGAAAATTACTTTACGTTAGTTCGTTAAGCCTGTAACGCACTCTATCTACCAGGGAGGAAAGGGCAAACAGCATTTTAGCGGATGGACGATTATTCCACACTCTTCTCATAGCTTAAAAACATGAATAGGCGATTTTTTTGTTTTATTATTTTGAATAGAAGGTGAAGATATGGTATCCGAAATTACAAGAAATGAATGTAAGAATTACCAAGTCGTATTTCGTTTTCTCTGAAGTACAACATATGTATAGATATGGTGAGTTTACAAAATGATGTAAAGAAACCCATGAAAAATTTCAGTCTGCGTTATGCGCAACTGGGTATTAGACAGGTGTCTATGGGAAGGTGATTTATTTCGTAAAAATTCCATTTTCCTCTAATTTCAACCCACGTACTTGTGATTACGTATGTAGGAGAAGGAGTACCTTTTGATTACTATACCGCATTTTTTCAGATTTTTTATTGGTAAATATGACCTTAAAATTGATTTCAAACTGCTTCAAATCGTTTAATAAATCGTCATTTTCAGTAGGATTTCCTCCAAAGTAGACGAAACAAGCCAATATTTCGAAACCTTCTATCAAAAACCTCGATCCTTGAATTGAAAATTTTTTCAGAAGAGGTATTTTTTGACCAAAAATAATAAAATAGAAGCACCGTAAATGGAAATGCAAGCGAAGTGATTGGTCAAATCCCATGAACAATCAATACAAAATCATAAATTCCAATATATAGGGTGGACGTGATTTTTAAATGCAAAGATTTGAAACTGCAGAAAAGTTGCGAATAAACTAAAAATTTTCTCAGCTGAACTATCCTAGTGTACAGTGTACCCGCAAAAAGACCAGTAGTATATATTGTACAGGCATGTAGTAATTTTTCTTAGTAATTACATGTTAAATTTTCAACGTTTAGAAACCAAAGCTAGAACGAAGCAGTTTTCGCTATACGTACGAACATTCAAGGTTTTAAGCAGGTCTCGTTAGTACATTATTTACATAGCTGTACCTACTACACATAACCTAAGCATTCTAGTATGCAATACCCAATACTGAAATTTTCAAATTGTTCTAACAAATTACTGATACGAAGATTGCGAATTTCATTTCGGAATGACCTTCCCATGCATTGTATGACAAGAATTTTCATTTAAAATCGTTGTTGACCTAATTAGTGAATGGAAATATTGATGTTAAATGCCAATCTTCCGAAAACTACTTACGTTAGTTCATTACTACTAAAAATGGTGAGAACTGACTCAGGATTTTGAAAATGAGTAGAGCTGATTAGCCTTTGGAGCTGATTAGTTTTTGGATCCAATCGAAAGTGAAATAGCGTTAGTTGATTTTTGTTTCAGCACTCAGCTTAATAATTTTCAATAAAAGTGTATGGAATAATCTAGTACTTCTCAAAATACATTCAATATTTATACCGTGCGTCCAAGTGATTAGGGTACAATCAGCGAAAAAATCTCTTTTTCAATTATAATAAATGATTTTTTCAAATGAGAAGAAACTGTAATGTAGTTGAAATGAATTCATCAACCTTAGAATCCCTTAAAGTAATTTTAAAAATAATTTCTGATTTCGAAATTGTAGTTTAATTCTTATTATGTTATCAACAAACTGAGATTTTTGCGCTGATTGTACCCAAATCACTTGTACGCACGATATATTAAGATACATGTAGCGATTTTGGAACCAAAGTGTCTGGATAAAATGCTAGATTTCAAATTCGGGATTCACATTTTGCTAACCTATTAATATAAAGGCGAATGCAAATGAGCTAAACCCCATTTTTTCGATTTAGTGAATTTCGTCTCCCGTCGACTCTCTTTGAAGATATGATCTCGTTTTTTGAACGGGGTTTTGGAGCTGAGAAATACATAGTTCTCGAGTTGCTAGTATTTTTGTGAATAAATTCGATTTCAACGAAATATTTGTAGGTGAAAACGTCAAAGCAAATCATACATGTTTTTTTAACATGTTTTATAATTTTGAGAATTTTTTCAAGTTGACCGAAACAGAAGTAGTAATACCTCATTTGCTATTTCTCAGAGGGAGCGATTACAATCATTCATAAATACTACCATTTTTCATTAAGTACTTTTTGGTGATGATTTGAATGTAATTAAGATGAAATTTTCGCTATTTTGCTTATTTCAAAGAATTATGGTATCGCTGAAGTTTGCAATGATTGTATTCCTATTCAAAAATCTGAAACGCGCTACCGCTAGTCCGCTACGTATAACAAACGAAAAGAGGGGATAGAAAATTCGCAGGTACTCGTCGCTGATAGGCTGTAGGAGATACCAGCGTCATTGCAGGGGATTTTTTTTATTGCACCCGCTAATGAAGTCATTCGCACCATTTATAAGCGCTCGTTATCGAGTTCTGGATACATTTCGTTGCGAATTTTGACTGAAACTTGAATTGGTGCGTTACGTTATAGTTTATCGCGGTATCTTCAAAAATTTTATAGACATGAAGAAATCTATAGAATTCATCTTAATGACTGTGATAACAGGTACGCATATTATCGAGGAATTAAATTATCTAGCGAGCTTATACACTCGAGTCTGCTGTTTTAAAACTTGTAAAATCACTGGTTTTTAGTAGACTTCACTTTCAAGTAAAATTCACTCATGCATTCTCTTGAGTTTTTAGTGGACTTGACTATCTAGTAAAATCCGTTAATGGATTTACTCAAGTTTTGTGTATGATTTGTTTTTTGCTTTAAATTTTCGATATGCAACAATATAACTCGAGTAAAATCAAACATATCAACTCCAAATTCGCAAGATACATAGGGTGAGTAGGGGTTCAGTGTTGAGTGGTTGTTTGAAATTGATGCATTCATACCAAAATAAGCTTTCGAAGTTCAAAGCTTTCAGAAGATCTCTTTCATGTACAAAGAACTTGAGTTAATGTGAATATTGTTTGTAGTAGCTGAAATATGCACAGAAAAAAAAACGGATAAAATTTTGAAGTCTACCTTCGCACTTAAAGTTGAGCTTTTGAAATTTCAAGGTGCTATAGTTTTTCGCTTATTGGTACCTCGCTAACATGGCGTGATAGAGGAAAATTACAAAGATGGATGGTGATTCGATTAAGTATAAGGATTTTTATAAATTTTTCAAAAAATTCGCATTTTTTCAGACAAATTACTTCCAAGTAAAAAAATCTCGTGACTGCTGCAAATCTAATCCTATGTAGGATTTTTTTTTGAAATCATGAAATATAACGTCATAACTGCTCATCTTAGTGGAAATTTCGTCATTTGTGCAGATATAGTATTGAAAACTTTTCTGAAAGTCAGAAGATAGCTTCAAAATCGTAGCATTATACTGGGTGACTACTTGATTCGAGCACCCAGGCGACAAAATTAGCTAAAAGGCGAATAAATTTAATAGGTACATACACGTATTTCTTATAACGAAAAAATAATTTAAAATTTTGCATTTTATTGATAGACGCTTTTAAGCATTAAAGGTGTAACACGCGATTCACCGTTACGGCGGGGCATACAAATTGAATTAGTGATCGAGGAGGCTACCTCCATTTTAATCCGAATCGTTTTCAGCTCGGCACCGAACCCCGTAGATGGACGAAGATGCACGAATATGCATCTTGCCACTACGAGAATTACCAAAGTTAGGGGGGCGATATACTAAATTGTAATGTACTTTATATGCGAGTATTAACATTTCAACACATTAGGTAAATGAAATTAATAAAAACCAAACAGTAATTAAGAATTTTATTTGTCAATTTTGATGTAACATATTCATTTATACAATTTTTCCGAATTATTTGAAACCAAAAACGTACCGTTTACATAAATTTTTAACTAAAATTCCAAAACTCGATCCAATCGCATAATTCGAGGCTCCAAGCTGACGTGATTAGCTATACTCGTATATCAGCCATATACACGTCATCGATATTGATCACATGCTCGGGCGCGCAGATGGACGAGACCGACGAACATTTTAACTTAAATTAATATCTTATTTAAAAATAAATTTATAAAATTTATAAATATTTATTAATAATATAAAAAATAATTTTATATTAAATAATTTTTAATTAAATATATAGGTATATTAAAATTAATTGAATTAAAAATTTAAACAAACAGCTCATGGAGTCTATTTTGAGTCGAAGTGTAAATTTTTTATTTATGTTTTTTAAAACGATTTTTTTTTTTAAATTATCCTCTACTTCGATTACTGTTTGGTTCTTTATTTTTCGACCGACTTTTTGATGACTTTTTATTTTCGTATGCCAAAAAGCGGTCGAAAAAATTAGAAAAATGGTCTGTGTCGTGGTGCGAGTCTTTGAACGTGACCTATTTTAGGCACGAGCAATACTCGATGGCACCTCCGATGTGTCCAATGCATTTGCTTGCTGACCAGCAGAAATTGTCATCGGCACAACGGTAGGTGCCGACTACTACGAGTCGAAGAGTTCAGTTCGAAAGACTCCGTTAGATCGTCCACGCGAAACAATATATTTTTATGCAGACAGATACGTTTCTTTTTTATTCTCTTTTTTTTTTTATTTGATATATCAAGTCACATAAAATAATTTTCTTATACTAAATTGTTTTCATCTAAATTAAATATATTATTCGCAATTATCTCAAATCATTTTTGTTTCTCTTCGACCAAGTTCGCGCATTCGCCTACAACAGAAATCGTACGTTTGTTTACGGCGCGGCGAAGGTACAAGACGAACGCAACATCTGTTATAAACAAATTTAATTTATGCCATTTATTCTTGCTAATATCATTCAAATACATAATTCATTTCTGAGGGAAATATTTTTGGGCTTAGGAGCTCAAATCAAGTAGTCACCCGATATAAGGTCTCAAAACATTTCGCAAATCGTCCTCAAATGTAAATTTTCCAAATAAAAGCTCTGAAGTTATTTGCGGAAATAAGTTGAATTTTTCGGAACTTTAAGATGATGAACTTCATTGAAAGTAGCATTGTCAGCATAAATAGCATTCAAAGAGATTATAATTGTGATGATAGACTTGACCTGAAATGTACATTAGCTGAATAAGTTTAAGAGTCCATTGGTGCGCGAGGAGTTGAAATTTTGAAAGTCAAAGTTTTAGCTTTACGTTCATTCGATAATGGATTAACGTGAAATTATGAATTATTGGAGAAAGGAAATAATATTTTATACCACTGGATGAAGACGCGTCGAACGACGCGAAACGTCGCATATTAAAATCGTTTATTTTTGTGAGTTGTGCGCCTTTTTTTAAACTTTACACTTAATTTATATTATTTTCACTGCAGTTTCAGTTGTATATTGCCCAACAGCTAAAGGTAATTTATAAAATACACAGATATATAAGTTTTTTCAGCTGAGTTTTTTAAATAAAAACAACTATTACAGCTAACCTTATTTGAATAAGAAAGTGAGAGAGGCTGGGGAGTGTGTCTCAAATCATTGCGCTTCAGTTTCAGACCATTTGGCACTAAATAGGAAATACCCAACGCCGGTTGGTTCAGGTTTTGTCGTTTTTTGTTGATCTTTATTGAATTTTGCAGTTTTTATAATAATTGAGAAGTTCAATTTTTTTTTGATTCATCTCATAATGGCGGTTTACTAAAAATCTAAATACAGCTCAACATTTATACATGCGAGAGTGAATCGAGAACACCAACATACACAAATTTCAGAATCCCAAATTGATTTCGATGGATGTTGGAGCAAAAAACACATTTTTAAGGAGATTTTGTGGTATAAAATTTGGTTAAATCTTCCATATCTTTTCATCAAATCAATACAGAAAGGTCAAGCTTCGTATAAGGGGTTAGTTAAAGTCCTGTAAAATGACCCCACGAATTTAAGTCAAAATGTATCCAAAATGGCGTATGGTCAAAATTCAAGGAAGGCTAGAGGAGTCGCGAATCGCTCAAAATTGATAAATATAGACTTATATGATTACTGGTAAAAAAAATTATGGCAACGAAAATGTTCTACAACGCACTTGACATTTAAAAACGTTAAAGATTTTTGATTTTGTAACTCGCGATTACAGCCTCATCTTGGGTCCTTTTATTTAAAATTTTTATACATTATTTTCTATTATTGTTGTTTTCAACGTGTTAATCTTTTTTTTTTTTTTAATTAAAAAGAAGAAGATGCAAAAATTTTGGTTTTTCTTAACCCCTCATCCAAATATGCTCGAAAACAGTTGAAAATCTGCACAAATACTTGGGTAACTACAGCACAAATGACATGGTACTTATTTTTGAAAAAGGAGAAAATTTATCAATTTTTAATTTTATGATGCCACTTTTGAGTGAAATTTAAGGGTAAGGATGTCCCAAAAATGAAAAATGGTAAGAACGTAAAAAATTTGATTCATGCTCTAAAATCGATTTATAAAAAAAAATTGCAATTTTGAAATTTAAGTCATCATTCAAAATTTTTACCCTCCTTCCCCCTTTTCTGGATTGAGGGTTCGGATTTGCGGTAATTCTGAAGGGAACCTAAAATTTCATCAAAATCGGATGCGTAGTTGTGGTGGTGAAAAGTCACAAATAAAAAACTCAAGCCATGCAGATTCACATATGTATGTATAATCACACATCATATATGCAAAGCTACGAGAAAAAAAATAACAATAAAAAAAAAGCCAAAAATAATATGTTGTTCCAATCGCTCAGCCTCTCCTAATGGATTTCAATAAATCTATTTTTTTTTTAATCGCAAAAATTATGCAGATATGTCATCAAGCAAAAAAAATTAAAAATTTTAATCAGAGAGTTCAAAAAAACAATTTTTCTCTTTTTTTATTGTATAAAAATTAACGCGTTCGTTACGTGTTGCCGTATTCCACTCCACTTGCTTGGCTGTGGGCGTGGAGCCTGCCATGCCGCGTTAGTTCGTCCGTTACACGACACATATCATCATTCATGTTATGCTGTTCGAAGGAGTCACACCAAATAGGCAATCCGAGCGAAGCGAGGAGTGCCGCGGGGTTGGGACGCGAAGTGGCCAGAGGGCGAAGCCCCCTAGTATATATATAGAGATAGATATACCACGAAGTTGGACATTTGCCAGATGATTACAAATGATCTGAAACCCAAGGATTTGAAGACCCCATCCTCTTTCAACACCCTTCCCAAATCAAGGAGGCTGCAATAGCTATCATTTTCAAGTTGAAAACACAGCTAGTACTTTTGAAAAATCACAAAACTAATTCAATGTTGTTGCATTCTAAACGCCCTGACATGAAAATTGTTTCAATTTCTAGGCGAAGACCTCCAAATCATACAAAGTGAGGTTATTACTTTCTTTCAAAGTTTGGATACTATTATGCCTATTGAAAATTATAGTGCCGCGGTTGATTTTCGTACACGTAAGATATCATTTAATTATTAATAAATAATTATAAACAGATTCATCAGAATATTACAGATATGAGTTATTCTCTCTTGAATCAAACCCATTTTTTCAGAAATTGGAAAAAGCATAAGCGCGATCATGAGTAGGCAGATAAGCGGAGGTAGGTACCCGTAAACCATAAATTTAACTTCTTCGTTCTGAAATTAAACTAGTACATAATCTTTTTTTTTTACTGTAAATCCTAAGGGTACCAGTCGCTCTATATCATCTTAGGGTATGTATACTGTGCGTCAAAGTGATTCAGGTACAATAAACGTAAAAATCTTAGTTTGTTGATAACATAATACCTAAAAGTTAAACTACAATTTCTAAATCAGAAGTTATTTTTGAAATTACATTAATGAATTTTAAGACTAATAAATTCATTTCATTTTCATTACAATTCCTTTACATTTGAAAAAATCAATTTAAAATAATTGGAAAGGATATTTTGTCGCTGATTGTACCCCAATCACTTGGACGTACCGTATATTTACCTATACCTGTTTCTTCATATGAATATTGTCAAGTTCAACGCAGTAAAAAAGGAGAAGTTGTAATATTTCATAAAATACCATTTGTATTTATTTTCGTTGAATATCCAATTTAAACATTATGAAATTCGATTTCAATTTTCTGCAATTTATGTAACGCTCGATTCATCATTACAACGCAACGCACAGGACAGTAAGATTAATTTTTTTTGCAAATTTTTTAATTTTCAAAATTTGGGATTCTTAAATTTCAAGCATATTTTTTGCGTAATGTTGACGATTAAAACATGATGATCTCCTAAGTTTTATAATGAATTCCGTTCACCTCCTTCAACAGAATAAAGTAGACGTTAGCGTCCGAATCTCAATATAAAAAGCTTTGTTTTTATAACTAAATTAACATTATTGAGTCTTCAATGGCAAAATGTGAAATTTATTTTCCGTAATGAAATCTCCTCTACTTATTATCATCATTGCATACTGTATGGAGTAGTAAAATTTTTTCGAAATCAGTTCTTTAATTTTTTTTTATTAGGATCATCAAGCAGAGGTTCAAACCAAAACAAGCAAAGTAAGTATCCGATTATCCATGAATCATAGATTTTACTTCCTGCTTCTGAAATTAAGTTCGTATAGATAATCATATTGAGCTGTATACTTGAATATATACATTTGTAGAGTAAGTCGGTTCCTTCGTGTTAGGTATATCATTGGATAGAGCAGTTGTAACTTCGCAAAAGTCTAAAATATCAATTAACGACGATTTATGCCAAAATCGTCGAAATTCGAAAGTCACGCATCAACTTTTTTTTTTTTGGGGGGGGGGGGTGTTCAAAAAAGGAATTTATAATTTCTGAATTTTCAAGATTAATTAGAATGAATAAACAAGAAAATTGAGTTGATAGTTGTTATTGATGAACTAACTCTCTTTTATTTCGTTTTCTATAATCTTAAATAACAGAAATAGTTATCTGGCCAGGTATCCGAATATTATTGAACACAGAAAAAAAAAAGGGCGCGAAGCGACTAAAATCGCGATCTTTCGCGACATTCTCGACGAATAAAAAAAAAGGAAATAATATAAAAAAATAAAAAATTCAAAAAAGAAATTAAATAATAATACTAAATTTCGAGCGGATATAATTTTATAATAGGTCGAATAAGAATACCCGTATTAGTTAAAACTCTTACGGAACGAACGACGCCATCACGACTTTTAATTAATTCATCTATTTTACCAATTTTACATTTGCTTCTTAGAAGATGTTTTGTATCTCCCAAAAGTACTATTTCGCCAATGGAGGCAATGCGAGGAACTGAACCTCGTTTTGAATTTATTATCCTGTCCTTTTCGCGTAAATTTAATACGTAATCGTTTACCCATATGGTCCAAAATGATCAAGAATATCTTTTCCGATTCCCCACATTTGGCAAAGTTCATTTTTGGTAATCGAAACATGTTGAGTAAGTGTTCCTCCATTGGCTTGAAAATTCAAAAAATGCGAAGGAGTCAAAAAATTTTCTGATAAGTCGATAGGATCGGACCCAACGTAAACAAATGGCCTTGAATTCAACATATTTCAATTTCGGCCAAAACGGATCGTAGTTCAGATACGCGAAGTAAAACTCACCGAAAAGAACGGCGAAGACACGATTCAACATATTTAATTAATCGTTCAAAAACTCCACCCATCCATGGTGACAAATCTGGAATTAATTTCCATTCACAATTATTTCGCAGCATCAAATCTGTAACATCTTCAGTTTCAAAAAATTTTTTAACTTTTTTAAATTGTATAGCATTATCAGAAACAATTTTTGTTGGAAATCGTCGTAAAGCGCGGAAATTCCTCAGAGCGAGAATAAAATTACGAGTAGTCATGTTTTCAACTAATTCTAAATGGATGCAGACCCGGCGAGAGGGGGGGGGGCAAAAGGGGCAAGATGCCCCAGGCCCCAGCTGTTTTCAAGGGTCCCGCGAACTCGCAAAAAAAAAAGAAATAAAAAAGAAATAAAAAAATAAGCATTCTTCATTTTTGGGATCTCTCACCATTCGTTTTCCACAAATCCGCGCTTCAACGCTTACAAGTTTGAATATGTCCCAGTCGATCGAACATTTATACATTGAATGTGTATGCACAAATTGCTGTGTTCACGTTACTGTAGGGTTATTTCATTTTCATAGTTTCATTCGTCTTGATATTTTTTAGAGTTGGAGCGGTGTTGTGTTTACAATTTTTTCGAATGAAATGATCTCGTGAATTGGTGGTTATTGAATTGATTAGGTATTGAGGATTTTTTTTTGTATTGTTATTTTATATTTTTAAAATAAAATAAAGATTTTTTCGTTTCATTTTTTGTCAAAATTCCATCCCAATGGAATTTAAAGAAGGGTTAGAATTAATTTTAGAGTCGAAAGAATCCCAGAAGGCGATCCATTTAGTTATGTTCCCCTTAAAAGTTGGAAAAGGAATTTTTGTCAGTTTTAGTGTATTTGATTTTTCCCCACTTCCATCAGAATTTCGTAAATTTATACAATTGTTTAAATTCATAAGTGAATTGTTTGAGGCAGTTTTAATAAATTGCCCTAATTTTCTTTTAATTTTTGAATAATCATGTTCGTAATTCTCTATAAATGAATCTATATTTTCATCGAAATGATCGTACTCATCTAACAAATTTAAAACGGCTTTGTAATTGTCTTCAACAAGGGTTAGTTTAGTTTTCAATTCATAGATGTTAAGATAACCAGTTAATGATTCTGTGAAATTTAATATTCTGGTTAAACTGGCCCTTATCCTCCCTCTTCTATGATTTAATGTTTTTAATTGGTCTTCTGTAGAGGACATAGCTACACAAATTAAATGAAAAAGAAAAAAAAGAAAAAGAAACGAATTAATGCGAAAGCAGTTAGAATATAAAACGACTCACGTGTAGGACGAAACTACGCTCTGTTGCTACCATACGTTCAAAAAAAGAATTTATAATTTCTAAATTTTCAAGATTAATTAAAATGAATAAACAAGAAACTTGAGTTGATAGTTGTTATCGATGAACTAACTCTCTTTTATTTCGTTTTCTATAATCTTAAATCAGGGGTGTAACTAAGCGGTGGGGGTGAGGGGAGCTTCCCCCCAGGTGTTTTGAAAAGTTGGGAACTTTATAATTGTTCAATGCTGAAATTGGAAACTTGAATTTCTTTTGGGAAAATAAGAACTCGAAGAAATTCCAAGTGATGCCAACTTATATCATGTATAGCGCACAACCAGGGACGTAGCCGCCTTGGCTTTTGGAAAGTTGGTAAATTTGGAGTTTTAGCGTAAAGTTGGTAAACTTGACCACTTGCGCAGTATTATTACACCTATTTTTAAATTTTTTGAAGACTAAAAAAAAAAGGTCAACAGTTGGTAAAATTCATGGTATTAGTTGGCAATTTTTGGTTTTCTCCCCCCCCCCCCCCTCCCTGAAGAATGTCCTCGGTACGCCCCTGTCTTAAATAACAGAAATAGTCATCTGGCCAGGTGGCCAAATATTATAGAATACAGAAAAAAAAAGGCGCGAAGCGACTAAAATCGCGATGTTTCGCGACAGGGGGAGGACACTCGCATATAAATTGCGAAGTAAATCGGGTCAAGTTCAATAAAGTAGCTATAACTCAGTAAAACTTCTAATATACTCTATCACCAAGGATTTAATATGCTGTAATCTCCGAAATCCTAGTGTCTCACCTCGTATCTCTTCATTTTCTTTTTTTTTTGGGTGGGGGGTGGGTTCACTTGCATACAAATACCAAGATAAATCCGGTCCAATTTAAGAAAAAAAAAGCAGCTCAGGTTTTAAAAACTTTTAATACGCTTCATTATTTCATTAATAATGATTTATAGCGGTATTGCTCCATTTATGGTGGTACTTGTATATAAGTAAGCCCCCTCCTTTCCAAAACAATTATGCGAGTTATGATACTCAAATTTCGGCGTTGAAGTCATAAATCGTCGTTAATGAAGCATAGGTAATATTAAATGTTTTCTAAAATTTTAGCCGCTACAGCAAAAAAATGACACAGGTAATATGAGTTTTTTGAAAATTTGAAAAATTCACATCCCCTCTCCCCCGCTAAATCATTTGGAGCAGCTGAAATTTTGGATATGAAGTACTCTAGAAATGCACTTTTAATTGATGTTTATTTTGGTTGAAATTGAAATGTCACAAACTCGGGTATTTCTCTATGAGTGTGTGCTGGAAATAAAATGAAAATTGAATTGAACCGTTACAGCTTTGCAATCTATCAAAAACATAGCAAGTGCAATCTTCAACGATCGCTTTAATGGTAGAATTACTCATGAAAGAGACATAACGATAACACGTTCGGTGTTCGGTACGTATGTTGGAAAAGTATTACATCTACTTCCTTTATAAACGTAAAGGAAGGAATTACCTATATCACACATTCATAATTGTAGTCGACGATATTTTTGAAGTTGTAAACAAAATATTTTAAACATTTTTCTCGTTTTTCCACCGTGCCCACAGTTGCCTATCATAAATACAGAAAAAACTTATTGGATCAAAGTACTTGACTTAAATACAATTACTTAAATGTTTTTAGATGAAAATTTTCAAACTTACATTTTTTCATTTATTAAAAAATTCATTTCCAGGAATTCTTGCTAAGAATATACCGTTAATGGGTAAGTGCTCACTGTTCATTGCTCATGCATACTTAGTATATAGATCCCTTCTGTTGATATAAGTTAGTAGTGCCTAATTCTTTTTTCATTAGATGAAGTGGAAAACATATTCCGTTTTGGTGAATTTCCCCGAATAGGTGAGTACGAAATTTAAGCCTGCTTGAGTTTGGAATATTGGTCGCAATTTTTATTCCTATAACGAATAATAAGTAAACGTTTGAAAATAAAGAGAGAAAAAAAAACAGAATTTGGAGGAACGAGTAGTACATGCCTACATCAATACATTATGTAGTGCGCAAGTTATTCTGTGCTAAATTTATTAGAATTTCGTACCTACACATATTCCTGTACGAACCATAGAAGAGACGCTTTGGAGTCTTCAAGAAGACACTCATTCTCATGTAATGTAAAAACCGTTCAAGGTTTTACGAAAGGTCAGCTTCTTTCCATGCAACGAAATGATTGTAAAAAATACTCGCATTATGTAGAACTCCAATGCTATAATCTAGATTAAAAATAATGTTTAGTGGCGCATCCAGAAAGGCGTCAAAGTGCCAAACGGCCCCCCTTAACAAAAGAAAAGCATTCAAAGAAAACTGAAAATATTATATTGCAGCATACACTGGGCCTATGTGATTTCAGCAACCCGTGCGCTAAGTTCTCTTCGCTGAAAAAGAGCAGTCAATTATTTCATGTTTTTTATTTTTTTTATTAATTTTCACAAAATTAAGAAATTAAACATTGTCATCATGTTGTATTTCGAATTTGAAACCATAGTTTTTAGGTCGGTGTATCTTTCTAAGCTTTAAAGGATTCCTTCACAATAATTTGGCAACAGTGCCAGTAGCGTAACTTGACATTCCTTCCGGGGGGAGACAGAAATCATAGAACAAAAATTTACGCAGTCGTTGTGAGGGGAGGGGTAAGTATAAAATCCTTCAGATAAGGAAAATAAAACACTATAATAGTCGATCTCGATACCAATTGAGATCTCAAATACTTTCCAATTCGAAATGAAAAATTAATCGCATCGAGTCATCTGAGGAATAGTACCAAGAAAATGGCAACTGATAACAATTGTATATTTATTATCATAAGAGTCACAAATGAAGTCAACAAAAGGCTATACCCAAATGAAAAGCGCAGAATTGAATTTTTTCCGTAGGTTTGTAAATTCGTGTCCATTTGCCAAAGCTCAAAGTTCCAAGTCTAAAAGTTTGAATGGTGGAAAAAATAATAAATAAATTAAACCTAACCCAACCCAACCTAACCTAACCAAACCAAACCCCTCTACCATTCTTCAACATTGGTTTCAATGCGCCGAATTTTACTTGAGTTCTTGAAAAATTGAGTATAATAAGGGAAAACATGACCTTATGTTCTCAGAAATTAAAAGACCTCGACTCACGCTCTGTTACGCTAACCCACATCTCTTCACCAACTGCTACATCTATAAATTTTTTCTATATTTATCACGTGAGAACTAAAGAATCACGACTCACGCCCCATCACGCTATCACTTTCATAGAACACCTAATTCTAAGACTACTACATCTACCCTTCCAACCATGCGTATCACATTTTCATAAGTATGAACCAAAACAACCTCAATTCATGCTTCCTCACGCTATCTCACATTCAGTCATGGGAGATTCCACGGGTAGTTACAAACCCCAACCTTACATCTTTTCAATATAGAGATTACAAGATGAGAAAAAAGAATTAAACCGAAAAACACGTTTATGCCTATATCTCTGGAAATAGGTGGGGTGGGGTCTAAAATTATAGGGTCCACCTTTTGCCCTTGGAATCATTCGAAAAGCTTTCTGAGGCACTTTCGACTATCTTATCCTACCATACCTTCCTAATTTTAGTAAAGTTATGAAATCCAAATTGTGATAATCAAAAGTATGAGAAAAAATTTAACTTTTTCTCACTTCGAAAAAAGACAAAATGTGGGGCAAATATGGGTATGAATAATACATATAGCCTTAATTTATAGAATTTTCGAGACGGTTAGTGTTCGAGGTAGAAGATTTATTCGAAAAACTTGATCGAGCTTTGGGAAAAACATTGTACCGTAGACAACAAGGAGTACCAGATAGATCCGCGAACAAGTTCTTAATATGTAAGTTGAAATATTCAGACCAATCGACAATACAACTAGGTATTTCTATCGTCTCTACGAAGGTAGTCGCTATTGACTTGATGTTTTTATTTGAATTCTATTTCATATAGGTGCCATACAGAACAGACTCGACCCTGGTAACCACCTTGCTTACCTAAATGCACTATGCAACAACATTTGCCATGATTTAGGAGTAAACATATTCACTTGATAATTTTTCTTTCAGAAATTCAATCGGAGCTTCCAACTATACGTAATATCTTATTCCTTGCATCGAAATATATTTATTATTTACACGTCATAAGTAGCGAATTAAGTAAAGATTAAAAAAATTGTTAGGATAAAAGTTGCACTGAATTGGATTTGATAAATTAAAAGATAATAGTTCCTAAGAATATATCTCAAGCTGCTCCAGCAACGTTACGAAAATGGCCTCAATATATCTCTATGTTGAAAACCGCGAAATGCAAACGCGCATAAGCCAACTGTAGTTATTATCAGATGGTGTTTGGGGTGCATGAATTTTTGGTGAGAAATTATGTTTATTTTTTTCACGCATGCGCAGCAACAATTTGCTGATTTCATCACAGCGATATATTGGGGTCTTCGAGAATATAATGTGGACCGAGTTACCAATGTTAAACGAGCGGCCCTAAGTAGGATCACCGAAATAATAAGCCGGTAGGGTATCCCCTCACTCTTCACGCTCATACCGGCTTATTTTTCGATGTTTTTTCCCTAATAACGTTGAACTGTTGGATTCATACAGCGACTAATAGGAATAGCTTGGTCCATATAGTATAGTCAAAGAATGGGGTCATTTTAGCTCGATAATTTATACTGGCTCCTGCAGTCTAGTACTATATATCTAGTCGAAGAATTGTTCAAAAACATTGTAACAACCAAGGAATATCATATAAGGTGCATTCATCAACAGTTTCATTCCTCCATGGTTTAGAGCACCATGTGAGCTTAATATGTGTTATCAGCCGAGTGAAAATTTTCACATTTTACTGTAATTCGGGCTTTTGCGGGGACAGGTGAAATAAGGAGAAAAAGGTAAACATTTCATCGTGTGAGCAATGTGACAGAGTATTTACTACCCTAAACACTCAAGCTTTTATGAATGGCTGTTCACTTTTGTAGTCAAGGAACAGATGTGGGTTCCTTCAATATTTCAAGGGCGAGAATATTTTATGATTGAATATTACAGAGGAGCCTTTTCCAATAGTACAGTCGAAATGGGACCAAAAATGCCCAGTTTTTTGCTTTTTGCGAATCGGGGTTCAACTTTTTGAAGAAAACTATCTCCATAGAAGTTGTTCTACGTGAAATTTCCGACAAAAAATGTTACATTCATTTTCTTGGTAAATCACATGGGGTGGAGTAAACGGGCATAGAAGATGGGACCTCCCAGAAGTGGAATAAAAAACACGCATATTTAGTATGACTGTGACTGTTTCAAGGGGCATATATCATACTTTCAATGATATATATACGGGTACATATTACACTTTCACATGCAATCAGAACTACCCCTGACGTGCTCTCCCCTTCCCGCCTCACTCAACCATTTATTAATATTCTTATTTGAAAATGTGCTATAAGAGCATGCTTCAAAGTAGTCAAATTCAGATTTATATAAACATCAGGGTAGAGTAAAAAAAACAGATCTTGGATTTTGACCAAATTTGGCGAGGTTCTTTACTATGAGTGGGAAACCTCGCAAAAAAATTTTGAGTCCTCTAGGAACCTTTTTTTGGTACTGCCAGTCAATTTTTCGGAGCTGCCCAAACTTGATAGAGCTGCCCGTTAGAAAAGCTCCAGTTGACACGCAATTACATTACGTAATGATTAAAACGACTTGTTTCAGTATTACACTGCTTCCAAGCAAATACATTAAATACTGCACTGTGCAACCTGATGAGTAAATAAAAAATTAGAACTTATAATTAGTCAAATCTTTGTATCTCTCTATCGTCGACGTATCATTCTTTCTATAATCAAATTCATGAGTCAAAATTGTAGAGGATGCACTTAGTGGTGAAAATTCTAAAATACATATACCTGCGTATTGATCAAGTTTAATCCATTTATTTCATTCTCGAAATAATAGTATGTATTACTTACTACACTTTTTATTTCATTACTTTCAGCGTATACGAGTACAACGGAAGAGCTACAAAATACAGGAATGTATGCATGCGCTGAACAAGTTTACCAACAGGTAAACGATGAACACAACCTCCAAAACATTGCGACTTTCGATATTGAGAAAAAAGTTAAAATAGCCGGTGAGTTGAGCAAATTAAAGAAACGCTTATTTTTTAACACAAGTCCAAAAAAATTTATTTTATGGTGGAGGGATACTTTTGTTTTTATCAATTCGAATTAATGATCGAATATGCCCATTCGACAGATGCATTAGGATTATATTACAACGAAATCATAGGTGAGTGAACGTAACTGAACAATGTAAATATTTCAACTCCTACACCAATAGTAAATACTCGCTTTTAATATTTCTTTTCAGTCGTAAATCCGGCTTATAGGAATAAATTACCTTTGTATTGTGAGTCGAAATTTGGAAATACTTATTCAATACACATAGAAACGAGAGAGCTAATTTCGCTTATGGACGTAATCATGACTTTAAACGTACTAATTTCACTTTTTATACAGCACAGGTACGTTCTCTTTACATATACTGTAGGAATGAGGCGTACAGAAATGGAAGAGATCTAAATGAGAGAAGGTCTTTAAATACATTTTAAGACAAGCTATACATTTTAATTCGCCGATTGCACCGAGAGCTCATACGATTTGTTCATGAAACTTGCCAATTCAATTTCTTGGACACGTGTTAAACGTCATCATAGCTGATATAAATGTAATTAAAAATACGTGTTACAGGTGAAAAACAAAATTGATATTATTAACTTTGTGTTTCAAATTATAGTGTCTACCTAATGAACAAATCAAAATTTCTCACTTTTTCCATGCTTTTTTCGATCAATAAAATTCAATTCATTCGCCCTCCCTTCCCTCATTAGTAATTTTACAAATTTTGGGCAGTGGCCAATAATGATATCATGTTCATTACAGTTTATACTATTTGAAATTAAAATCGCCTACTTCATTATATATAACGTAAATGAATTGAAAATGATCTTCATTTCATATCAATTCAGCGAAAAAATGCAATTTTTGACCTCCTATTTTTAACCCTTCTTTTTCCCCCTTGATCACAAGAAGAAAAGAAGAGAATTCTATTTTTCAACCTTCTTTAATTTTATCAATACATATCCAATGTTTCATTATTGTAGAAAGCGATCGAATTCACATGCAGATAAATTACTTTCTTAGCTCAGTGAGTTTGTTAGAATCTTTTTTGCAGGAGCTATTAATTAAGAAAAATCGTTCATCTCCTAGTAAAATTGCTCGCTTTCTGAAAGAACTAAAAAGGATCATGTACTACAAAAACTGAAGAATGTTGAGAATTAGAAGGGCCTTTTCTCTCACCCTACGAATCGAGTAGAAGCAAAAACATCTTCTGAAAAAAAAATGAGCAAAATGGGAGACCATGAAATCAAAAATCACTTTTTTTTTTATTAAATTAATATGGAAAACCAACTACTTCGCCAAAACAACGAAACAAACAAAGTATTAAAATTTCGTAGGTACCATTGTTATACTTTTGGTACGCATCCTCTTAATTTAGTACTTTTTTCGAACTTTTCGTTCATGGTAGACACCATATCTATAATACATGTAAACACGAACACACCGTGCGACCACGTGATCTTTGCACCCGCAGCGCGATATTCCCAGCCTTCAGTCCTTCAAAAAAAAACATCAATTTTTTAATTTCTTTCTGGTTTATTGTACTTAAACACAAATACTATGAAACAATCAGACTATTTTATATCAAATATTTAACATTTAATTTTTTTCATTATAATTAATTTTAATCAATTTTATCAAAAATTATCAAAAGTTGAATAAAATATGTAATTTTGATAAATAGGTATGCATAGTTTAAAATTATTGAAAAACAAAATACTTAATTGAGTTTTTATTTTTTAATCCAACAAAAAACACAAAGAGAAATTAAATTATTTGAAGTTTTTTTTTTCATGAGAAAATTTGGCAAGTGGAAAGGTTGGAAACATTTTTTTTTTTTTTTGAAATTCATTTCAATTGAATGTGTGTTTTTATCATTATTAATTAAGTATAAATTTGATGATTTTTTCATGCCAAGAATTCATATATTAAATAATACTATTAGGTTTTCCGAGTTTTTAACTTATTTTTAATGGTGGTGGATTTAATTTTAATCATAAGTACGGATGGAATTTTTATGTCATACAAATCGTGCTTTATGCGCATAATTTATGTTTTTTGCTGATTGAAATATGTCAAAAATATTTCTATGAATCCGACAATATGCCAAAATATGTTCGATACAAGGGAGGCAAAATGGGTACCAAAATTCAGGGGTTTTGAAGGAGAACAATGATACGACAAAATCAAAACAGAAACTTCATTCATTTATTCGAAAAAACGCAAACAAGCAAATGTTTAAAACATATTGTTTCATAAGTCATGATAATTATTGTAAAATAAGCGATCAGCATATTATGCATTCTAATTGTCTCGATGGTCATATGCTAGCGATTTTGTCGTGGAATATCCTTGTACGCGCTAAACGATTGTTATACTTTGCAAGAGACAACTGGTGCACAGCTGAAACACCTAATTCAGCTGAACTCAAGATATTAAATGGTTCAGCTACGGAGCTAGAGGCACGTGAAAAAATTTACATAGACTTTAGAAAGTTAATGCGTGAGAAAAAAGTGAAAACAGTATTGAATGTGCGGATCATCACGAAGGATGGAGGGTAAGGAGAATGGAAGGTTGAGTATAGTGCGAGTAGAAGCATACAACGGTCATTGGATTAAAATATGATATATGGATTGAACAGTGTTGCAGGTTAAGCATGTTGGAGGTGAGGATTTTGATATTATGTAAGAATGCGTGAAGCTGATATGGCCAATATGCAACCTACAAAGTGTTACTTCTTCGCTGCGATGGTTACAAAGTGAAGGTCACCATAGCCCCGTAGCTGCTTTAATTTGACGCAGTTTGTTAGTCTGAGGTTGATCAGACACCACTGAACATATATGACACGTATAGAGGTTTTTAGAGCATTTTCAAGGTCTATAGATGGTGTTTAATACAGTTACCTCCTTTACTGCAATGTCGGCGAGTTCATTTCCTTCTGGTCCTCTATGACCAAGCATCCACGCGAGTATGATTTTGACAGTCAAACGGTGATCATAGTTGCTATGTTTTTCGCGATGGAATGTTAGGTTTGAGAACGATAAGCACAGATAGACTGAAGCGCGGAAAGCGGGTTAGAACATATTATAGTATCGTAATTTAAGATTGACATGTGGGAAATAACTAAATAAATAGCAGTAAGTTCAGCCGATATTATTGAGAAGGCAGCGGAGTAGGGAGTAGCATAGAAAGACTTCATTAATTCGTGTTACTGAGCAGCCGACACCACGAGCTGATCACCAGCTGTGAAAAAGATTGTATGAGTTGGATATTTGGACATCATTTCGTCAGCTCTATAAGACATTCTCAACATCTTCTTCAAAAGATGCAAGCGAAAGAGAGTATTTTGTTTTAAGTTTGCAATATGTGAGTTCTATATGAGTTTTTCATCAAAAATTAAGCCCCGATATCTGATGCTTTTCTCAAGAGGAATAGTGCAATTTTGCAATTTAAAATTTAGTAAATATTGGCACTTATTTAGTCTGTAAAAATGAACGGCCTTGGTTTTAGTTGGTGATAATCGAAAGCCATTTGCTAGAGTGCAGTTTTCTAAAGCATAAATACACTCCTGTAGGGCAATTTCTCCTTGAATGGGATCATTACAGGCGATGAAGATCATCAGTGAACAACATAGACTTGATAGATAGTTGAACCTTAGAGATAACTTCATCAATGGCAATATTGAACAAGGTAGTACTCAGCACTGAGCCTTATGGGATTACATTTTGAAGATAGAGGTTTTCTGAAAGTTGATGATTTCATTTCTAGTGGAAACTACGTTCTGTTAAGAAGTCTCGTATAAATTCTGGAAGTTATCCCCGAAAACCCCAACTGTGTAGTTTGTTGATGATCTTGTATCTCCATGCGAGATCAAAGGCATTGGCACAAAAAAAAAAAAAAAAAAAAAAAACTGCTAAGAGGTATGCCTCGTAGTGAAGCATAGCTGCTTTTAAGGGGAGGTTGGGTGTCTAACCCCCTCCCCCAAGAGCTTCTTCTTCCCTTTTTTTTAAGTGTTTAAACAAACTTTTTAGTACTTTGAACAATTTACTATCTTTTCAACTTCACTTTATGGAACTGAAGCCCTCCCCTAAGCAGCGATCCTAAAACTTGCACAGGAGTGAAGCATTCTTGAATAATGCTCTGAAGATAGAGTTTCTGATCAGTCGTTGAATGAGCTGGTCGGAAACCACACTGAGCGTTGCTTAGCAGTTCTCAAGTCCCTAGTTCCCGGATCAGTTTAGCATTTATAATTTTTTCAAAAACTTTACTTAGAACTGAAGTAAGGAATATTAGTTTATAGCTTTCTATTTTTGAAGGATTATAATTTGGTTTCAAGAGCGGAATGATATATGCTTTTTTCCATGGACTAGGAAAATGATCTGAAAGGCACATTCGATTGAAGTGAAGATTCGGAGAAGCGTTAAATGGATTGCCTCAAGGACTTCTTTTAATAGATTAATGTGAAAAAGATCTGGACCTACTGCAGCTACTTTGGAGGATGAGATTGCTTTCCTACAATTCATTCTTATTATTAAGCTGATGTATGACTCTGAGCTATCTGAAGTAAAAAAAAATCGAATTTATATCCGATGAATTTTTCAACTGTAGGAAAGTATGGTACAAGTTGTCATCGCTTGAAATATGAGTGTAGCGGTCTGTGGAAGCTGTTAGTATAGCTGCGTGATTAGTTATTGGAGAGAAAGATATTGTAAATATTTCTACCAGCAACCAACCGAAAAAAAAATGTAAAGACATAAAAATCCCATCTCTAATCATAATAATAAGACATAAAACATTTATCTTGTTTGGAAATTATCTCATACTGTACCTATATTATTTAAGTGAAAGCATAAATTTATTTTGATTAGATTAATATTTATATCCTTACCGTGAATTTCATAATTGTTTCATGTTGAATATTTATGTTAAATTATAGGTAACATATAGATGAATGTATTAAGTTTCTAAGATTATAAATTTATTTTTAATTGTATTGTATTTAATTTTGATTATAGCATATATAAAATTTCGTTTTGAAATTATTTCACAATAAAAATTGACATACAGAACTATGAAGAGAACCATAGTTCTTATTGTACATAGGTACAAAAAACTGATAAAAATTATTAAAAGTGATTCTAAGTCTTATTCGAATTTTAATATTTGCTCAGGGTTAATCTCCCATAGTGCCAAGTGCCAACAGACAAACAGCGCCATCTAAGAAAACATACTCTGGGGATTTAACATTTGAATAGACATTAGGCGACCTAGGCTAACATTACTATCATCGTAACAGATTATAATCAAGTAAAAATGACAAAAAAAATTGGGATGTTGAAAACGATTGAAATTGTAAATGTATCTATATCTATGTAATTCAGTATGCATTGTTAGCGAAAAAAAAAAACTTGAATGTAGCGACACGTATCTTTCGAATCAATGCCTTTTTTTTCATTCAGGCAATTAATGTTATAGTTAAACTACGTGGCCCATCAAATCAAGAATCTAATGTTTATGAACATTTTTCAGTCGAGGTGGTTCTACACGTATTGTTGGTTATATGTTCTGCGAATAGCAGGCATAATTAGAACTGAATTTTAAAACTCGTTTTTTAGGAAATAACACAACATTTAAGGGTATATTTCACATACTCGTTTATTTTTTTTTTAGTATAACTAAACTTTGCAGGCACTATATGTTATCTAAATGGGAACCAAAATTGATAACGCTAAAAAACTGACATTTTTGAGACTGAAATTATTCATGAATTTCTTATGAAAACTTTTGAAATTTGAAAATAAAGAAGGTAAGAACTTCTGTTTAATTTGTTCGTAATAGTCTACAGCCCATTTCAAAAAAGTGCTTTAGAAACCGGATTAAGCGGGATTTTTTACGGATCAAAAAATTCACCTGGCAATAGGTACATATAGGTTGGGCATTAGGAAATATGATAATTTTAGCTATGCTCGCGGTCACAATGGGAGACTGGGACCTAAAAACACCCTTTTTTTGACCTTCAAGGAGACCAAAAAAACTCAACGGGGTTAGAAAGGGGGGTGTTCACTGAATATAAATATGAGTGCATTTCTACTGGCTGTGGTCACAACTGCATTTTATTGCAACTTTTTTGCAGTTTTTATGCAATTTTCGTCATTTTTCGCACTTAAATTGCTCTATGAGTATAATTATGCCCGGAGACCGAAAAAATCGCTCACACATTGGTAAAGGAACGCATTTCGAATCTACCGAATCCTCGTTTTTAAAAATTTGTGGTCACAATACCTAGTAATTGCATATTGAAGTTGCGCATATATGTAAATTCAGCTAAAAATGCATTTCTTCAACTTTTTTAAAAAGTAACTTTGCGACCAATCAAAGTGGGTTAAAGTTTTGCGTAGAATTCAAAAATCATAAGGAAACCCATTTCTGACCTTATCTGAGAAATTTTAGAGCGAAAATACAATTTTGGGACACATTAATTAAAATACTAATAATAGTACAGGCAGGGTTTTGCTTGCAAAGTTGGCTATCAAGCTGAAATTTGGTATATATATCTGGTATTGCATACTTAACAACGTACTAAAAGTCCATGCGAATCTGGTGTGTGGGATTCCTGATATGGTGGATTTTAGACCCCCAAAAATCAGTTTTTCGCTTATAATTTCTTACCTTTTGGTTTGATTGCAAAAATAGTTTAGTAATATTTTATTCTACATTCAGTTCCCTACAAAATGATCTATAGAGCATATTTCTATGATGAATAATGGGAGAGTAGTGGCTTCCTGAAGAACAGTGGTGTGGTGGAATACTTCAGATACCAGTAATTTTTTCAATACTAAAGGCGCTGTATGTTATTTATGTGTCATAATATTTAAAGAAGTGCGATGAAAATATTTTGTCCATGATTTTTGGCTGTATGGGTTCCTAAAAGACAATGATACTCGTATGATAAAGTTAGCGAAATAAAAGCCTCCTTTTTAACGAAATGGATTTCAAAGATGCATTCATTTGGAGGAAAAAAATTGAAAAAGTTTATTCACAATGAGAATGTTGCACATTTCTTGAAAAAAATTTGCGTGTATATAAAGAAAAAAAAATTAGAAATCGAAGAAATATGGTTTCCTCAAAAGCCAATTTTTTTTGCGTTTTTCTCGACAAATAATCAATTAATCAAAAAAACTTTCTGTGAAGTTTCTCAAATTCTCATTATAGGTGTATATTTCAAAGGGCATGATGGGATAAGATGGACGAAAATGCCCCCGAGAGCTTTTCGAACGGTTTCTAGGGCAAAATATGGCCCACATCGAAAAAAAATTTTGACAAAAATTTCAGGCTCCAGTTGCGCCTATTTTCGGAGATATAGGCAAAAACAAGTTTTTCGATTAAAATTTTTTTTCTCGCCATATTATAAAGGTGGAAAGTTGAAATTTTATTTATAGTATCTTGACAATAAAAGGGTTTTTCAGTAATTTTTTCAATTTTTTTCGATCAATTTTAAAAGAGTTATGCAATTCTTAAAATTTCAAACCGCCATTTCTATGGCAAGTTTTCGAGGTGCAATTATGAAAAAAATTCCATAAAATGTATCTTTTACCACCAAACATACCATAAAAATTTCAGAATTTTTGGAGTGGTGCAACATAGTCAAAAAAAATAAAAACTATTGCAGCGCGCTATAAACCAAGCGGTTCGGTACTATGCGCGCTGTAGGCCGAACGAACGTTACACGACGTTGCGTCGCCGCCTTAACAGTGCATAACAGCTTAACTGATCTTCTCGCGCTTAAAACATTACTTAGGCTTATATTTTTTCCTTTTTGGTTTACTTATAAGTGAACTCCTACAACTGATTAAATCAATTAATAGGCCTATTCCGTTGTTTATTTGAAGAAAAAAATTCTTTCACCATAAAAATAACAAATATTAAAAAATTATGATAAAAATAATTATATTCTTATTAATATTTTTCTCCTCCTTATTATTCAGTTTGCAAAACAATCGTTACATATCATGCTTCTGTTTGCATGTAATATTATAATTGTTATGTTACCCCTTCACTATAAGAACACTAACCAAAATTTTTTGACTTTTATATATTGTGATAAATTCTAAATTCAAATAATTAATTTCGAAAATGTCGCATAATGAAAAGTGTATTAGATCTAATTTATTTTTAAAAAAATAGCGACATTTAAAAAACTATCAATTCTGAAAAAGATGCGAATAAGTTTTCAAAGATATTAGGGGAAAAAATAAATGATGGTGATATTTTGCACGATAACTGTAGAAAAATAGTTTCGAAATGTTACTCAAGCACTTGTAGTGTTTATATTCAGTGTTTCGTTTTGCTTCATCGCAAACATTTCAAAAATTAAAATCTAATGAATATATAAAATTGGATTTTTAATATTTTTTGTTTCAAGTTTTTTTTTTTTTTTTTTTTTACATCATAGTAATGCCAAACAAATTTTTAAAAATCGTTAAAAAGTTTTTGTTATTCTTGAAGAAATTAAGATTAAAGAATTAATTAAAGCTATAAAAAAATTTAATTTAAATATTTTAAAATTATTATAATTTATTATAAAATTGTTAAATAAAGAGAAAGAAAAATTAATGTAAAAAAAAGTTATAAAAAATACGAAATTACAAAAATTACCAACCCTTAAAAATCCGAAGTCATTAGAAAACAACATAATAATACTAACAAATCAAGTGTACTTGGCGGTCAAGGGGTATAGTGCATCGCATCGCGTCGCGTGTGCATCTGTAGCCATTTCTCAAAGCAGCTAAGATATATCTTAATTCTTTCACCATACAAATTAACGATTATTAAAAAATTATAATAAAAATAATCATATTCTATTAATAAGAATAAGTATAATTATTTTTATTATAATTTTTTAATATTTGTTATTTTTATGGTGAAAGAATTTTTTTCTTCAAATAAACAAACGGAATAGGCCTATTAATTGATTTAATCAGTTGTAGGAGTTCACTTATAAGTAAACCAAAAAGGAAAAAATATAAGCCTAAGTAATGTTTTAAGCGCGAGAAGATCAGTTAAGCTGTTATGCACTGTTAAGGCGGCGACGCAACGTCGTGTAACGTTCGTTCGGCCTACAGCGCGCATAGTACCGAACCGCTTGGTTTATAGCGCGCTGCAATAGTTTTTATTTTTTTTGACTATGTTGCACCACTCCAAAAATTCTGAAATTTTTATGGTATGTTTGGTGGTAAAAGATACATTTTATGGAATTTTTTTCATAATTGCACCTCGAAAACTTGCCATAGAAATGGCGGTTTGAAATTTTAAGAATTGCATAACTCTTTTAAAATTGATCGAAAAAAATTGAAAAAATTACTGAAAAACCCTTTTATTGTCAAGATACTATAAATAAAATTTCAACTTTCCACCTTTATAATATGGCGAGAAAAAAAATTTTAATCGAAAAACTTGTTTTTGCCTATATCTCCGAAAATAGGCGCAACTGGAGCCTGAAATTTTTGTCAAAATTTTTTTTCGATGTGGGCCACCTTTTGCCCTAGAAACCGTTCGAAAAGCTCTCGGGGGCATTTTCGTCCATCTTATCCCATCATGCCCTTTCAAGTAAAACAGATAAGTAGTATTTGAGAATCAAAGTGTACCAAAATGGTCATTTGGTAGGCAAACCAGTATGCAATTGTGTACGTGAAATAGACCCTTAATGAATATGTAATTATTGATTTTCATTTTTCAAGAGTAGAATATTATGTTAAAATAATAACCTACCCTATTTAATTTAAATAACTGGAAATTATGAGGTATAAATAAAAAGTGAAGTTTTGGTATCTTGTTTAGTTTATGTAAGATTATGAGCGCACTACTGCACCAAATTTAATAGTTTTTGAACCAATTTCATCGTAATTATGTCGTTTTTGTGAGATAAAAACCGCTTCTTACGATATGTATAATTTTTGGAAGTGAGAAAGAAAGGGGAGAGGGGGAGCAAAATTAGCGCATCACATATAGCACAAACGATTGCCATCAAATTCAAGGCAATCGAATTAATTTCAACCTTTTTTGAGAACTTTTTAAATTTCATTTACCCAGCACCCCCAAATTGTTTTCGGTATATCACTGGAATGAGAGTAGCACAAACGACGGGGTTTGCGACACAAACCAGCACAAACGCAGCACAAACGAACACACTAAATTTCATTTTCAAATTCCGGAGTGAAGGTGCAAGGGAAATCCACGTGCTTAGACGTGTAAAATTATTTTTTTTTATCCTGGGTTTGGTTGCAATAACCAATTTTGAAAATTACGTTCATGTGTGATGAGTAGGAAGCTCGGTAAATAGATATGGGAGAATTTAGTAGTTTCGATTTTTGCTCCGTTAGGCATTTACGTTTTAAATGTATACTCATTCCAAAAATTCAAAATGTTCATTTCTTTTTCTTTCCTCTCTATTTTACATTCGATTTCTTCGTTCATTATTTTCCTTTTTTAGTCTTGAAATGTTTCAAATTGCATTTTCATATCGATTTTTTTTTAAATAATTTTTTTTTAAATTATATAAACATATTAAATTCAAAATTTTTAATTGATGAGCCCAAACAAAAACACCTAAAATGCCAATTATAATTACTGCATATATTATATTAATTTTTCTAAAAATTTCAATTTTTCAGTTTCCTAATTTTCAATAAAAAAAAAAAATAAAAAAAAAAAATAAAAAATAGGTCGGTACATGAAATTTAATATGATTAAGAAAAAAAAGGATCTTCACAAATGCGTTGCAATAATGCATCTTGAAATGTCCTCTAATCATGTGATAAGGTTCGACGTTGCACTGGGAGAAAGTAGGACTCGGATTAAAATGTGTTCACACCACCAAATAGCGCAGCGCTGCATTGACAGCGTTCAGATGGGATGCAAGATGACTTTGAGAAAATCTGGGAGTTTAAACTTCCGTTTAAAGGTCACGTGTCGCAACTACATGTTAGGAGTTTTAGTGTATAGAACTATAGATTAAGGTTTGAAGATTCCCAAAGTGTATTCAAGACCATTAATAAGGATTTCGATTACATGTGCTAGAATCCGCTGTTTCGAACAGAAAATTCAACTATTTAAAAACATGACTAGTTTTTAAAATTTGACATAAATGGAGAAAAATTGCAACTAATTCTTTCAGGAACTCGTGAAAGTTTTGAAAAGACTTCCATTCGATTTCTTCATTGATCCCTAAAGGTTACTTTTAGTTTGAAATTTGAAAACACTATCTAGTGAGAAAGTTTAAGGTAAAATGAATAACATTTTGAGACACTTTGCAAGATACGATGTACATTGAGCAAGTTTTTCATCATTTTCCTATTAGATGAACTGACTGCGCCCGTTTTGCTACGACAACTCCTCAATGCTGAAAAAATTTACAGCTAAATTTTTTTTTGCATTACCGAGAACTGAATAATTATGTAATTTTTAAATGCAAAAAATTGGAATTGTCGAAAGTGTCGAAAAAACTCGAAATTTTCTCAACTGAACTCCCCTTGGCGTACACGCGAATAGTTCAATGTAATCAAAAGACCTAATTTTGGTATCAGTTAACCAAAAAGCTCATTAGCATTTGGTACAGGTTCTTAGCAATTTTTCTTCGTGAATTTTCGCAAAATTTTTCAAGGTTATGAATGGAAGTTAGAACAAAGCAGTTTTTCCTACACGTACTGTGATGAGACTCGGGTCGAATTAATTCAAAGACTCGGAAATACTTTTAATATAATACTTTATTTTAAAAAACACACAAATCTATAACGCGAACAAACTTTAACATCAAGTGATACAATTAACTGCATAACAAAATACTGAACCCCAGCCTTAAGGCGGCATCTGGTTATATAGTAAAATATTGAGTGAGTGTGTCTGTGGTAGTAATACATGTAAGGTTGTGTGCTTGTGTTGGTAAAATATCTGCATTGGTGTGTTTGTGGTAGTAAGATATTTGTATTAGTGTGCTTGTGGTAGTAGTTGGCGTGAGACTGTGTCTTTGTGTTAGTTTGTTGTTGTGAGATTGTATTAGTGAGCCATCTGGTTATTTTAAAAGGGCAAGGCGCCAGTCTGTCGGTTAAGGCAATCTGATGCAATATTTGAGGCGATTTTTCGTTATACCACATTACTCCTCCTCTCGGAAAAAATTGTCCTCAATTTTGTCTTAAAATTAATACAATCTTAAAAATATTAATTTCTGTCTTCAATTATAATCTTAAGGATATTAAGTTTTGTTCGCAATGTATAAACGTCTTAAAGAATATTGTGTAAATATCTACTATTACAAATGTGCTTATAAAATAAGTACTTAAAATTATACATGTATACATGCTTAAAATAAAAATATAAAAGAAAATTCCTTAAAGATAATACAAAACTAATTTTTGAAAGAAAAACAACAGTATATATTTTTTTTTTTTCAAATAGAATTTCGTTCATTACCATTATGTGGTATTATTAAGGACAACATTTTTGATTCTCCTTGTAATGAAGCAACTAATATATAAGTTTTATACTCAATGTATATCAATATCAAAATTGCAAAGGTTAATAAGGTAAGCCATGAAATATAAAAAATATCAGCAAGAAAATCTGATTCAAACATACTTTTTGGAATTTTTGTCAATTCGAACTTTTTGAATTCGGTTGAAAAGTCCGTTGTTGATTTCACATTGAAGTGAGGCGTTGTATCTTTCCACTTGGGATTTAACAATTGGCTCATATTGAAGAATACGACTTCGTCCGATTGTGTGGGTATCAAAGCGCTAGTTCGTAAATGTGTCCATTGGAATGGCAAAACTCTTTCTAATATAAGATCTTTCGTTTCTAATAAGCATGGAAAGCTTCTAGGAATTAATAAGTTTTTAAAATTATTATGAATATGGTACAATTCTAGGTCACATGGTAGATAAATTTTTACAGCTCCAGATAAATTATAATTCATATCGAGATTAATGGATTGCATACTGGTTGTATTAAAGACATAGAGTGTAGGTTGGGGATTAGAGAGGATATATTCATTAGACGTAATTTTTTTAATAAGGATTCGTTTATGTTTTGGCTCACAACGAAAATGACAAACACTGTTTAATTCAGGAAAGGATTTTCCTAAGAATAGGAATTTTGCGCATTCTGGTGCTTCGTCACTATATTCATAGAAATCTACATAGCATAAGCCAGTATTTATATCACAATGTTTTTGCTTAGAACCTGAAATGGTCTTAAAAACTGAATTAATATTATCATATGCAACTAACATAGTATCAGAACTCAACGTACATAATTCAGTATTATGTTGAGAATATATGGGTACATAATGATAAAGGTTCCAATTTGCTTTCGTTCGGATTAAAGGGACTTTTAGTTCTATATATATATATATATAGAGGATTCGGAAAACTGACAGTGGGTTAATTCCATTGTATAATATTTGAGGAGTTGTGAGGTGGGAATTGCCAAAGAGTATGAATGATTCGAAAGTCTTTTTTCGAGGTCACTAAGGTATGTGGGTAAATCGGAAATATGAACCAAAGAGATTAGAATGCAATATTTTCAAACTTTTACAATACATTTATCGGAGAAAAAAAAATTTATACATTGAATAAAATTTGAGAAAAGAAAAAAAAAATCTCAAGCATTTGAAAAACTTACAAAATTATATACTGTAAAATTACTTGAAAAACATAAGGTAAGTATAGTTGAAGTATTTTCTTAAAAATATAGAATTATTAAAATTACTTAACCTAAAAAATTCTTATATTGATGCGTGTACAAAACTTAAATTTAAAATTTAAAACTAGCTTAAAAAATTAACAGCGCTGGAATAAAAAAAATCATTAAAAATTCATAATACATTATTACAATTATAGGTACCTATTTACATAATTCTTTGAGTTTGGACTGTCGTTATCAAATATATCTTCAATTATTAGTCATATTATTATAAATAATTTCTTATCAAATATACATTTCATTCTCAATAGTTATATATATATATTACTCATAATATAATTCTTCATTAAGTATATAATTATACATTCATTCTTAATAGTTATCTAATTTTCCATTAAGCACCCATTCATTCTTGATAGATATGCATGTACGCATAATCAGTTGATCAGGCTGATCTTTTTGCGTTTTTTATGCACGCTATCTTTGAATGTATTTTTTTAGTCGCCTAACATGGATAATTTCGATTTTCGTTTTTCCATGTTTTTCAATTTCTATTTCGTAATTTAAAGGCGACAATTTTTTTAATATTTTAGCTGGTCCATAATATTTTGGGTTAAATTTCCCTTTATCATGGAAAGGACTTTCGATTAACACCAAGTCTCCAACTTTATACTCAATTTCTTCATGTTTTTATCGTAATATTTCTTATTTCTCATTTGATTCCTATATATTAATTCTGGTACCAGTTTACGAATTCTTTGAAGTTCTTCTATTTCTTTCAATCTATCTTTATTCAGATTGGGTATATTTAATTTATTTTCAACCGGTAGATTAGGGTGCTGCCCAAATAATATGTAATACGGGCTTAAATTTTTAAAGTGTGCTACCGGTGTAGCATTATATGAAAATACTACAAATTTTACATAATCTGCCCAATTTGACTTATTTTCCTCAACGTAATGGGACAGCGTTTTGCATAATGTATGGTTCATTTTTTCAACTCCTCCTTGCGATTGTGGAGAATATGTTGAGCTGAACTGCAGTTTAATGCCTAGCTGTTTACATGTTGAGATTAGGTCAGAATTATTAAAGTGGGTGCCATTATCACATGATATTTTCTTCGGACACCCGAAAATTGCGATCGTTTCATATAAAAATTTTACAACGCTTTCTGCTGTTGCTCTATTGACTGCCTTTGCTAATGCATATTTAGTAGCGCGACACGTTCCGACCAATATGTAATTTTTTCCTCTGCTCTTTGGGAGAGGACCTACAAAGTCGATCTCAACGTGCGCGAAAATTTCGCAATTTTCTATTTTTATGGGTTTCAGTAATCCAGGTTGTAAGCCTGGTTTTGCTTTGCGTAGCTGACACGATTTACATGACTTGACGTATTCTTTCGTATCCGCTATTATTGTATCCCAATGGTACCGATTTTGCAGTTTTGCAAGCGTTTTGTTGATACCAAAGTGTCCACCGCCCATAGGATTATCATGATATGCAAATAAAATCGCTTCTTTCATGCTTTTTGGAACCATTATTTGTTCCATTATCCCATTTGGCATTTTTCGCGGAAACACTAGGATATCATTATCATTAGCTTATATCGGCGGCTCATCTTTAGAATGCGTTCTCTTTCTTTTGAGGGTAATTTTAATTCACGTAATTTGTTCTTTTTAGCATGAATAATTAATTTACAGAAATCATCTTCATATTGTGCCTTTTTAATATTTTGTTCTAATGAATCTTCGTTGATTAAATTTATAGGGATTTCGGTTCTACTTAAAATATCAGGGACAATATTGGTTTTTCCTGATTTATGTTTCATGGTAAAATTAAATTCACTTAATTTTAAAATCAATCTGGCCATGCGGGAGTTTGGTTCCTTTAACTTTCTATAAGCCAATAAGGGTGCGTGGTCAGTGTATACTATAAAGTGTTTGCCGAAAAGGTATTCGCGAAAGTGTGTAATTGTTTCAACTAAAGCCGTAAGTTCTAGGTCATATGCACAATATTTTTTCTGCCTAGGTTGTAATTTTCTGCTAAAGTAGGCTATTGGGTGAATTTTTCCAGTTTCCTCATTTTTCTGCGAAATCACTCCTCCAATGCTAACTGCCGATGCATCAGTTTCTACTATTGTTTCTCTTTCTTCCTTATAAATAGCTAAGACTGGTTCCGTGATTAATGCTGTTTTTAATGTTTGGAAGGTTTCTTCATGTTTCGCTTCCCATTCTATTTTCTTATTTTTTGGTGGGTTGCCTTTGGTTAATTCTGTTAAATTATTTGCAATTTTTGCAAAATTTTTGATAAATCTACGAAAATGCGAGCATAAGCCCAAAATGACCGGACTTGTTTAACAGTTTGTGGTCGAGGGAAATTTTTAATGGCCTTTATATTTTTCGTATTCGGTTGAATTTTATTACCATTTACTTTGTGGCCTAGAAGTTCAATTTCTTCGTAGAAAAATTTGCATTTTGTGGTTTTCAACTGTAAATTTAAATGATTTAATCTTTGTAATACTTTTTCCAAATTTTCTAATGCTGTCTTGAAGGTATTTCCAAAAATGCATATATCATCCATGTAAGCAACCATTCCATTATAGAGAAGATCCGAAAATTCTGTATTAATAACTTTCACAAATGCTGCTGGCGAATTTGATAACCCCTGTGGTAATCTGTTGAATTCGTAGAGCTCATTGTCGACTATTATTGCGGTAAGATATTTGTCTGACTCTCGAATAGGGATTTGATGAAAACCAGAGTTACAGTCTAATACTATGAAAAATTTCGCGCCTTCCAATGCCATAAATATGTTCTCTTGCCGTGGTAAAGAATTATGATCAGGAACAAGGTGCTCATTTAATTTTTGGTAATTACAAAGGAATCTATATGTTTTATCTGGCTTTCTTAGTAAAAATGCTGGCGAACAATAATTAGATGTACTTCGACGAAGTATTCCAGCCGACATCATTTCTTTAATTTGTCTTTTAATTTCTCTTCGTTCTACAGGCGATAGTTTATATGAACGAGAAACCACCGGTTTATCATCAAATAATTTCAGCGGGTATTCGGCGACGTTAGCCTGGGAGACGTGTAGCGGATCGGTTGTAAACAGATGTTTATATCTGTTAAGTACGCGAATTACTTCTGTTCGCTCATCGGCGCTTAGATGCGATGAAATATTTATCACATTTCCTTCGTTGTCTGTAATGTCTGGCAATATACTGCTTATGGTATTACAGCCTATCTCCACATTAGGTCTATAGGTATTGGGATGTAGGTTAGTGTGATGTCTGGTTAATTTTCCAAGTGTCTCGAATTTATGAATGAATTGAGGGATTTGGGTGTAATTTTTGAATGATATCTGGAGAACGCTGCTTTCAGTATTATATTTACCATATACATGAATTCCAGATCGTTGCCGAAAATGATCAGTTGGTACGATAGTCGTGTGGTTGTTAAGATGATGGCATGTATGTTCGTTCGCGTTTATTTCCAGCGTGCGCGTTGACTTCGCGTTAATTTTTACGTATTCGTTGGAGATTAAATTATTATGTAAGATGTAGATGCTCGTATTTTTACGTAGCAATTTAAGCCATTGGTCATCCATGGCAATTGTTAACCCGTTTGTTCGATTCTTTATTTTTATCGATTTTCTCTTGAAGTCAATGACTGCTTCGTTTTCCAATAAAAAGTCAATTCCCAAAATGAAGTCCACACTTATGTTTTTTACTATGCTGGTAAGTAATTTATAAACAGCATCATAAATTTCTATTTCGATATTTGCTTCTCCTATCGTATTTAAAGGCGAAGCGTTTGCACTTTTTAACGTGACTGAGGTTCGTGTAAGTGTTGTTGAGGTGTTAAAATGTTGGGCGTTTAAAAGGGAAATGTTGCTGCCGGTGTCTAATACTGCTTTTAATTCACGATTATCATATTTAATTGGAATTTCTAAATTTGGGATGAAAATTTTTTGAATTCTTTTTTATTTTATAATCCTGAATATCATTATTTTTCTGCAGATATTGTTGATTTGCTGAACTTCTGATTTTTCTAAATATTTATAATGGGAGTATTTGTTTAAATCAGATTGTTTCATAAATTTTTCAGTATGCTTATTGTTATGGAGATGAAAACATAATTCTTCAACAATATCATTTTCATTTTCATCAACTTTTAATTTTTTTTCGTTTGGATTTTTTTTGTGATTAAGGGGATTGTTATCCATCGGCAACAACGTATTTATATTATTTTGGGAGGGATGACGGTGAGCCCTCCCTATTGGTCGTTTTTTTTTCTCAATCCACACTGTGCGTCTGTATGTCCTTGCCTTCTACACAAGGAACAAAATTCCTTTTTTCGGTTATTAAAGCGCTGATTCACAAAAGTTCTTTGCTTCTGTGGTTGATATTCCTTAAATGGTGGATTCCACGGTCTCAGTTTGAAAGGTATCGCTTCCTCTAATGGGTAGAATGGAGAGTCTCGAAATTGCCATATATTCCTTTCTTGCGGTCGAAATGGAGCATTGAAACGAGGTCTGAATATTGGTTGTATTGGAGACCTGTATATATTAGCATTTGGTAGTTTTCTTCGGTAATCGTTGAATGGTTGTCCTGCATCCGTGCTTACGTAGTTATTATTGTTCAGTTTTAGTTTCTTTGTGACCATCTCGCATATTTTATCGACATCAAAATCATTTTGTTGCTTTGCTTTAAGCAAATTTATTTCTTGTTCAAGTAATAAGAATTTTCCTTCTTTATCTTGTTTCTTCCTGTTGGCCATCAATTGCGCATTGTATTCGTACTTTTGCAAGTTGTCCCGTAATTTTTTCATGTCGGAGTTATCGAGCATCGAGATGGAGTTGAATACCTTTGGTTGTAGGCCTTTCAAAACGTACTTGCACACCTTTTTTTCTTCCATATTCTCGTCAATTTTTTTGCATAAACTTAAAACATCTGTCATATACGCCAATTCTGATTCATCATCACCTTGCGTTCGATTTTGTAATTTTGCTTCTGCTAAATCCTTTTGTGCAGTTATATTAAATTCTTGAAGGAATGTATCCTTCAGTTCTTTCCAAGTGGTAATTTTATTTTTTATTGTATCATATACTTCTAGTGCAAGGTCTGATAAGTACATCGGAAAATAAAGGAATTTTTTATCTTCATCCCATTCATTTATTTTAGCACATGTTTCGTATTTATCAAAGAATTTCATGATATTATCTTGAAGACCGGAAAATTTATCGGGATGATATAATATTTTTTTGTTTTCTGCCATATCGGTATTTGTTGAATTTTCTACGGTTTCTGTTTTTGTATTAACTCCGACTTCGGTTTTTTCAGGAATATCCGTATTATTTGCTTTATTACGGAAAAATTCACTTGCGTATTCCGGATTATTTTTAAATTTATCAAATGATTGCTTCAAAAATTTAGCTTTTATTTTATTTTCAGTTTCAGGGTGTGTATCTAAATATTCCTTTAATGTATTTTTTAGTACTTCGGCACTTCCTGTATTTCTGAGATTGAGGTCGAGTAAAATTTTTACAATATCTTCCTTAACAAGGCCTTGGATCCAGGTACCAGGCATTACTTTTTAATTCAAAATTTTCAATTTTATTTTATTCAGGTGTTCGAGGAGAGAATAAATTATCGTCCAATTATTTTTTAAGTATTATAAGTTGAAGGGAAAACAAATTCCGAAAGTTTAATATTTACGAATTGCGATTATCGGAAATTACGCGACGCGAGAAGAGGAAAAAAAAAATTGTTGAATATTTCAACCACTCAAAAAAAAATTATGAATGTCTAAAAATTTAAAAATTCGAAAAATCCGCACAATGTTAATTTAAAAAAAAATTCGCGATATAAAATATATTTCAAGAGTACTTACACGATGTATTTCACGTTGGGCGCCATTGTGATGAGACTCGGGTCGAATTAATTCAAAGACTCAGAAATACTTTTAATATTATACTTTATTTTAAAAAACACACAAATCTATAACGCGAACAAACTTTAACATCAGGTGATACAATTAACTGCATAACAAAATACTGAACCCCAGCCTTAAGGCGGAATCTGGTTATATAGTAAAATATTGAGTGAGTGTGTCTGTGGTAGTAATACATGTAAGGTTGTGTGCTTGTGTTGGTAAGATATCTGTATTGGTGTGTTTGTGGTAGTAAGATATTTGCATTAGTGTGCTTGTGGTAGTAGTTGGCGTGAGACTGTGTCTTTGTGTTAGTTTGTTGTTGTGAGATTGTATTAGTGAGCCATCTGGTTATTTTAAAAGGGCAAGGCGCCAGTCTGTCGGTTAAGGCAATCTGATGCAATATTTGAGGCGATTTTTCGTTATACCACAAAATTAACCAAATTATTTTTTTAATTGAAGAAATTAATAATTCTCCAAATTTATCAACTGTTTGGGTTCTTGGATTTTTTTTAATGGAGATGTTTATTTTGTTAATTTGATTAGAATTTTCAATCGTTATTCCAATTATATTAACTTCGTTCAGCTCTAGTATTCCATTGATTTTCAGAAATATCTCTTGAATCTTTTTTTTATCAATCAATTGTTTCAAATTGGTTTGATTGAAACAATATTATAATGTTTTGCTAAATAATATTGATTTATTTTTAACAACAAACAAAATAAATTCACATTAGTAATGCTATCAAGTGTGAAATTTTCTTTTTTTTTTTAGAATAATTATTAGGCTTTTCCAGATAAGTTGAGGAAGTTAAGTAGGTACTTTTTTTGCTTGTCATACATTATTTTCTTTTTTTAAATTGGCATGACGCTGACGTAACAAAAAAAGAATCGATACAAAAAAAATTCATTGCGGTTCCACACATGTAAAAGTAATTTCATCTTTCGTGGCCATTATAAAGGAATATATAAATATACATGAATATGCAAAAGGAAATTAAATCCGTCCATAACGACCCCACTGTGGGGATGTTCAAAGAAGTTTATTCGAAACTGATTCCTTGGGCAAGAGTCAGTACGCTGCTGTTGTTGATGGTGATGGTAGATCGTCGCATATACTGTTTCCACGAATCAGATCCTGATTCCCTCCCTCCTCCTGTATGCTTCTCACCCCCAAAAGCGCCACCAATTTCGGCCCCACTGGTGGGAATATTAAGGTTGACGATGCCGCAGTCTGATCCTTTGGGACCGATCCACTGCGAAAAATAGCCACATTAATGTACGAACTGTTGAAGTAAAAAATATGAAAAATTGCCACTTACTTTAAATAATGTAGGGATATCTTTAGTGAAGAGACTAGATGAAAGGCCTTGGTCTACCGAATTATTGATACGAATCGCTTCGTCCAAGGAGTTGAATTTGAAAACGTATACTATCGGGGCGAAGGTTTCTTTTATCACTACGCTGGAGTCTGGTTTCAATCCAGAGATGATGGTTGGTTCTACATAGAATCCAGGTCTTTGCATCACCTGTTGGAAAAATACTAATGAAGACTTTGGTTTCAAAATTTGGTGCGATTTTGAAGGTGACTCACTTTTCCACCGAATTCTATTTTGCCTCCAGATATGATGGCCTCGTCGATGGTTCTCTTGTAGTTATCGACGGCTTGTTGATTGTGCAAAGGTCCGTAGAGGGTTTTTTTATCTAAAGGATCACCAGTTCTAGTGAGAACTTTGGAGTACGATTTGACGAATCGTTGTAAGATTTCGTCGTATACCTAAGATGAACGTGAAGTTTGATTAAAACTGTGAGGAGATAACCAGCGAGTGACTTCGCCTGTTTGTAGTACCTTAGAATGTAATAGCAATCTTCTAGTAGTAGTGCATCGTTGTCCAGCGGTACCACAGCACGAGAATACTAGTGACTGAGATACCATATCAAGATCAGCATCTTCGTTCACGATGATGGCGTTATTGCCTCCGAGCTCGAGGAGAGCTTTACCGAATCTTTCTTGAACTTTGATACCAACCTGTGATCAGTTACAATAAAGGATTATAGATGGATTTTTTCCACAACAAATTCTTCGCGGTGTCTTACCTTTCGGCCGACTTGTGTGCTACCAGTGAATGATACTAGAGGGATACGAGTATCTGCAGCAATAGCCTCTCCTACATCACTGCCACCTGTACACAAAGCACATACAGCTCCTGGTACGTTATTTTTACGTAAAACTTCAGCGATTATCTTGGTTGTGGCTACAGACAACAAAGAGGTACTAGGAGCTCCTTTCCAAAGCACCGTGTTTCCACAAACCTAAAGCAATCTTGTAGTTAACCTTGACATAACAAGTGATAGAACAGAGCAAAGGATACACCATCCAGATCTAGACTATGGAGTTAATACTCAAAAACCAGATATGGATGCAACTACATTTCATAAGGAATGAACAGAATTAATCAATGTGTTAAAAGAGAAAGAAAACTGGAAGAATATTGAACAAATAACAAAGAAACGAGAGCCAAGAAGTAGAGGAAATGAAATATTCGTTTACCATGGCAATAGCGCTGTTCCATCCATACACAGCTACAGGAAAGTTGAAGGCACTAATTACACCCACTACTCCGAGCGGGTTCCAGTTCTCGAGTAAAACATGATTGGGCCGTTCTGACGGTAGGATTTGGCCATTGAACATGCGCGACAGGCCGACAGCGTAGTCACATATGTCGACATATTCTTGTACTTCGCCAATACCCTCGGATAGGATCTTACCTATGAAATATTCCTGGTTGAGAAGGAGTAAATAAGTAAGCAGAAACTATCGAATGAATTAGAAGTAATTTGTACCCATTTCTAAAGCCACTAGTTTCCCCAAAGGCTCTAGTTTATCTCGTAAAGCGTTCCCGATCTGTCGGACTATTTCTCCTCGTTTCGGAGCTGGTACGTCAACCCAATGTTGCCAAGCTTTCGAAGCTGCGGTTACGCATCGCTCGTAATCGTTCAAATTTCCCTGTTGTACAGATGCAATAGGTTGTCCATTGGCTGGAGAGTAAGAAGTGATTACCTATTATTGGAAAATAAAATTTTTATATAAGGTGGGACCAAATTATCATGATTAGAATATATTTAGCATTCAGTTGATTGAATTTATAATAATGTAATACAATAAAAATACTAGGGGGCTTCGCGGCCCAACCCCGTGGCATTCCTCGCTTCGCTCGGATTGCCTATTTGATGTGGCTTCTTCGAACAACATAACACGAATGATGATATGTGTCGTGTAACTGACGAACTAATGCGGCACGGCAAACGCCACGCCCACAACCAAGCAAGACATGGAGTGGAATAGGGCAACGCTTAACGAACGGGTTAAGTTTTATGCAATAAAAAAAGAGAAAAATTGTTTTTTTCAACTCTCTGATTAAAATTTTCAATTTTTTTTGCTTGATGACATATCTGCATAATTTTTGCGATTTAAAAAAAAAATTTATCGAAATCCGTCCATTAGGAGAGGCTGGGCGATTGGAACAACATATTTTTGGCCCTATTTTTGTTGTCATTTTTTTCTTGTAGCTTTATGTATATATATATATGATACATACATGTATTGATGCTGTTATTAATCCGAGACCCGCGGTATGAAAGAGACAACCCGAGACCCACTCTTATTTAAAGAGCTAAAGAGATCAAAGTTAGTATTTTGGAAATAATTAAAATATAACTTTTTGGGAATCGACTCGAATTGGGTTTCAGATGGATAGCACCTCATACCGGGTCTCATATTGTTAAAATGTGTATACTTTAAACATACCTATACAAATGCATAGATATGCTACCAATAATCCGAAACTCATGCAAAAATTTGCCAAATTAATGACGTCTTGGAATGCAACTCGCAAGGAAATGACCTCTAACACAACAAGACGGGTCTTGGATTGATATTATCATATCTAACATTGGGACTGCTTTTACTGCAATACATCTCTTTCCCGCTTTCTCTCTATGCATGTATGTCACATTCCTAGTCAGGCCTTAGATGGTAGATACCGAACAGATGTCCCAAGACTCGGTCTTATTTATAGAGCTAGCAATATATGCTTGAGCTTATTAGAAACCACTCGAATAAAGCATTTTAGGCACCCTTGAAGGAGTAAGAAAAATTAAAATTCAGGTATTCAAATGATATGAAACAATTCTTACGAGGCACACTTCAGATTTATTACTATCCTTGTCAGGCCTAAATTGAAAGCTATATAGGCTCAAATATGCACTCAAAACGTTGCGAGATCCAAAGGATCAGGTCTCGGAACGATAGCAGCATTTCCCAGATCGGGTCTGATTTTATCACAGCATACCTATATATACACATATTATGTAAGATTCACATAAAACAAGATCCTTTTTATACATCATCATACAGTTTTCATGAGATCACGAGATGCATTTGCTGGATCTCGCAACGTTAGTGTACATTATTTGTGAGATCCAGTACAATACATGGACGAATTTTCAGCCGGATCTCGTTTAGGTATTATTTATGTAGGAAACTTACTTTTGGTACTATGGTTTTCTCACAGAGTGCACTGCTTCAAAAGCAGTAAGTATATTCGCAATGAATCAAATGCACGTTTGTTTTGATCTAACTTTTCAGCCAAAGACGTTGCTGGATTAAAAAAAATCTTTATACTGTATAGTACGAATTTAAAAAAAACGAATCTCATAATAACTGTATACATATATGGCGGACCTCGCAATAATACATATTCCACTACCTATATCTATATATATATTTTTTTTTCTTCGATATGTAAGTGCTCCTTTCGTAATCAGCTCATCGAGCTGTGAACGAGACACTCATAACAAATACTTATTTATTAATAATTTCGAATCACACTTACTTCGCCACTGCCACCCCATTCGCCATCGTATACACCAGGATTGTGTTTCTGCAATCCCAATTCTTTGAGAAAGGCATAATTTTCATTATCAATTAGAAATTTATCAGCCATCGAATAAAAACGATTGATCACATATAAATGACTCGGCGCACCGCTCTTGAACTTTAATGCGAATATATTCCGGACAAGCATTTGAATTTGGAGTGAACGAAGATGTTGTTTATCCACCACCAAACGTTTGTTAATTAACCGGTTCTTCGTAGCTTTGTAGAGCTATATTAGAAGTGGCATGTTTTTAACAAGTATAGTTCCTCTAAGCTTATCGCATAGATAAGTCGAGAGGTTAAATTATTATCTTGAAAAAACACGAAGTCAGATTAGTCGATCATCTAGGTATGCGCATTGCAGGTGGTTATCATTCGTGAGTGAATGGAAGGAGAAGCATAAGAGTATAGAAAATAATACTCGTAATTCATCGGTAAACAGCGACGGATTATGAATAAAAAGCTTCATGAAGGAAAAAGTTGTAGTGTAGGGAAATTATGGCCAAGGCAATTCGCAAACTAATTAAACCAACGTGAATTTCGCCTTTATATAAAATAAACTGAACTTCAACTAAACATGAAGTATAACCTCAATCCGAATTTAAGTTAAATTTTTTGCTGACTTTTAGTCCTTGGGTATTTTTAGAAATTATACCTATTATACTTAATAATTACACTGTAGATGATTGGGACACATTACATGAACAAAAATTATATGAAGTGAATAAATTACACGCTACATAAAATTTTATTTTTTAAGGCTTACAAATGTATATTAAAAATCTGCAAAAAATGTTCAACATTTTATCTTCATGCGCATTTTCAGTTCATCGTTAGTAATTACCATTTGGACTGCTCGAACAAAGATTAGGTAACTTAATTGCAATCAACATATTACTCCTACGTATTCCTTTGCACAATCGTTATAGGCTGAGGCATAGATCGTTAAAGGAATATGTAATCATCACACAAAAAGAAATTTGAATTAACATCGTCACTTGAAAATTCCTCGACAAGCAATGAAGCAAAAATATGTAAATAGAAATGTAAACGCAGAGACCACGGACCAAAAAATCAACTTCAACCTGCGATGAATAATAACAACAATTTCACATAGGTAGTACTTCGAAGAAATACATTTTGACGAAAATTGTGATGATATTTAAAATACACTCACATCTTTCTTTTCTTAAGTCCAGCTGAAATAGTATCGTTTCTTTCCTTAATTATATAGAGTCGAATACCCCATACGTAATTTTTAAAGTAAGTTGTCCAATCTAAATCATGGATATTGAATTTAAACATTTGCTTATCGTGTTCCGATAAACAGTACCACATCTTCGTGACGTTGTCGTTGAGCATTGTCCAATCTCTTGTGGAGAAATAAGAAAGCAAATCCAAGAATTTATGAATTTTTGAATACGTTTGCATCAATCTGCAGCATACAAAACGTACTATAATGAGTGTGATTTCAAGTATTTGGTTGGCAAATATATAGAAAATTCAAAGTGTGTTCCCTAACCAACTATACACAACCGGTGATAAGTTTCGGGATACTTTTTGTAACTCAACAAAACATACATGGTTTTTGTTTTCGGTTTTACAGCGATTAAAAATTCTTAAAAATAGATGTAGGTATATCAGGCATCAGGTCTTGCGCTGGAAATTAAATCCTTGAACTCTAGTTGGAGGAAACCTGCGAAAGTTGAATCGTTGCTCTTTTGCTGAAGAAAACCTCCAATTTATCTACAGACACACAAACTGCCATTTTTTTTGACTCGTATGTCTTTTTTAAACGAATTTTTCACGTTAGTGTAGTATCATAACAGCAAGTTAAATTTTTCTTCCTAAGTTAGATATATTCCTATAATAATATGTATGCAAAAACTGTAATATCAGTTTGTAAATATTCGGGAGAAATCTCGGTATTACTGTAAAATTGCCTGGCAAACATTCGTGGTAAAGCTGGTATCAGTCTTTGGCTATCATATATATAAAGCTGCAAGGTAAAAAGTTGAAATTAATTCTGGAAAAAGTCGAAAAAAACTTCCGAACTTTTTCTATTGCACCTAGAAAGCTATTTTTTTTTTAATCGAAAGCTCATAACGTGTGCTATCAGTAAAAAATCTGAAACTCCAAAAAAGTAGACTCTAAAGCCCCCAAAATTTGAGATAAATTTTGAAAGTTTTGGTTTTTCCAACTTTTTACCATATATGTCCGCGAATAATAAAGTAGTCGCGTTTTTTTACATGCCATTTTAAAGAGGATGAAATTCTGGAACTCGCGCATGCGCAGACGTATTTTGGTCCAAGAGCGTTCACTTGATATCGACAGAAATTTGTACTATTCTAAACAATGAGTTCGAGCGGTCCAGGAGTATATAGTGAAAGGCTCCAGTAATATGCCACATGGCTGCTTTCGATTGTTCAGAGTGAATAACTTGTTTTCCCAAGAACAAATTTATTCATTCGCCACTTATAATGGTCTCCTTTAAACAAGGTTGGGCTTGGGAACCCAAAACTTTGGTCAGGGATGTTTCTTTATAGTACCCACCTACCACTCAAGTATTTGCTCAAAAATGCTCCAAGACAAATTTACCACGCTTATCTACCTACGCCTTTATTTGATCTACCTATTTCTTTTTTTCTAGATCATCACTTAATATCTGCTCAAAAAACTGGTTTTTGCCCAAACTCTCTTTAAAATCTGTACATCAAAATCGAAAAGCATTAGGCTTTCGAGTATCTTTCTACCTTTCCTTAACATTTGAGTGAGATGAATCAAAAATCTGAAAGAAGTACTTTTAGATCTTTACAAAAACTACCTCGGACCCAATTTTACGCAATTATTGCCTCGTATTACGGAAAACAATTTTTTGGTGGAAAATACTCTCGCTACATCCCTGTTTGATAGCTGATGAAATGAGTAAAAATGAAAAATTTACTTGGTCGGTTCACCAAACATAGCTGTAACATTATCGACGATAATGGCAGGTATTATGTGGAGAAGTATCGCGCATATTTTGTGCACAAATTCATATTTATTCAAGATCAGCCAACACACACCCATCTGCGAAAGAAGAAAGTCATTATTACCCAACTGTTCGTGCTCACCGCAAAATGCAACTGTACTAACCGACTGCGAAGAAGGCATTTTCGATTCCTCTGTTTGGTACGCGTTTTTCAGTACCTTCCACGTTATGGCGTCTTTTAATTCGGTGCTGGTGTAATTAAATACTGAAATTTGGCGTGTTCCATCGGCATTTTTTTTCAACACCGTCCTAAAAAGTGATTAGCGAAATTTAAACAAAACCAAGATGATCGATATACCTTAACAGTGAACATCAACTAACCATGTGCTGGCCGTATACCAAGCTGCGGCGATAATCGCATTTACTAGGTAATCACACGGTATAAGGTTTGCTCTTACATTTCCATCGGTGTTCATCGTTCTCAATAAGCCTATACCGGCTGCCGCTAGAATACCGTTAGCTCCGTAAACGTTGCTTACCCATCCTGGAATGGGATCCTCGGCCGTTGAACTAACTTTGACGAAAATAAACAAATTAGAGAAGTGTGGTGATACACAGTTATCATACTTATATTCTGTAGTACTCACTGATTGAAGGCCTTAAAATGGCAACCGGCACTTCGAGATCTTCGTTCAAGCATGACCATTCGGCTATTGCTTTCGTAAAGATGTACGTGTTTGGAAAAGGCCCTATTAAGCTAAAAGAAAGCGTAAACACTTAAACAGTCAAGTCGAATCAAATTATAGCTGAGATTTTAATTTATGCATGAAAAGACACGTAAATGATAATCAAATTTATGGGTGCACTGCATTTAATGGAAAAGTATGGACCTAAGCGATTGAAGATAGGGGGCTGGTTAGATGGAAATTTTCGGAAGTTTCATCCTTTCGCTTTCATATAATAAAACATATCACTGTGCTAATATCTTAAACGAATTTTATTACAAAAATCATTAATAAATTTTTATTTTTCACACAGTTCCATCAGGTTGTATAAATTTAAACCTATTTTTATGCCTTCCAAAACCAAGTTGGAGATTGAATTAATTGGTTCGTATAATTTGAGCTATTCTAAGCTGTTCAAAATCTCGAGTTTTGAGGTATCCAACATTCTGAGTCCATTTTGACCTAATCTCGATCACTCACTTGAAAGTTCGAATCATTATTTGAGTTATGAATTCAGTACGGATTCAAAAAACAATAATCAAACAAAAAAATTACTTTGGTGTCAACAAAATTCTCCAAATCTAAAACTTACTTGCATTTCAAAATTATTTGATTTGTTCAACTTACAAAATGGTTCAAAAGTGTGTAGTAGCACGTTAGATAGGCTACTAACAGTAGGGTAAATAATATGTACTTATACCCCTTGCCCGTATAGTACGTACAAGCCCGGACGGTAGTCCGTGCTGGAAAGACTGATTACTTTTATTCCCCTCGCCCATATAGTACGTGCGAGCCCGGACAGTAGTCCGTGCTGAAAGAGACTTATTATGATTAACCTTACACGTATAAAACGTGTACGCCCGGTTGCCCGTGCGAGGAGAGAATCCAAAAAAGAGCTAACGCTTAGTTATGTGTATATTACTTTATTCGAGATCACAAGACAACAACTGAGAGAATACATTGCGCGTACAGCGTTTATATAACGCTAAATAAGCCACGACCACCGCGCAGTGTGGCCACAGCGTATACACAAAAAACAGCTATAATGTATGAGAAATGATGCGCCGCGCGCATCTCACGAGCAAAAATAACAATAAATATTGCAGCCTGAGAGACCATCAAAGTTATATACAGTAAAGAGAAATTCGAATTAAAGCCAATTGCTCATAATACATTGGGTGTGATCAAGTCTTTTGATTGGTTGTTTTTAATTTTCCGCATACATGGCTGATTCGATTATTGGTTTTTATTTTAGCCACCAATCAGAGATGCGTCTTCTCGATTGTTCCGCACTCTGGCGATTATTTTTTAACTAATAGTTCTCACAAGAGTGCAGTAACTTGAGTATTTTGTTAATACTCAGCGATAAGTAATAACCTCTTCAAGTATTAATAAGTAATATGGAGGGATAAAAGCCATACCCTTAGCATTATGCATCAAGGGGCCTGATAGAGGGCGCTATATCAGATTCGAGTTGTACAATTGATGTACAGCAATGTACCTTTACCAGAGGTCGGATGGAAATGGAAAGCACTCTTTGGTACTCATTCAACGCTCCTCTTTCCCCACTAATCTCTGACATCACGCAGCGGACCTGAAAATGCGCCGTAACGTACAATTTTGCGCTGTACTGTACACCAAGTGTCCAACTCATAGTTGGGGCAGCGCATTCTATCAAAACCCTAATGAAACTACACTTTTATCCCTCCATATTACATACTAATACTCAAAGAATAACCTGCCAAGAAATAGCATAATTTTATTATTTCTATATTTCATCTACGAGGTAGTTAGTCACATTGGTTACCACACTCCATAACTTAGTCTGGGAAAGAGTGGCCGTCTATAACAGTGTTGCCAGATATGACATACATATACCCAATCTTGACGTCACTTGAATATTGCCCAATAAAACATCGGTATTAATATATTTACTGACCTTGCATTAGCATCCTTCTTATGCCTTCTAAAACCAGTTAAAGAATTTAATTGAATGATTTGTAAAATTTAAGCTATTCCAAGATATTCAAGATCTAAAATTTTGGGGAGTCTACTACTTTAAATTTGATTTTACCTCAACTAAAAATGTTACATTAGGCGAATTGCCTAGATGCGTTAGATGAGGAGATATGAATCCTTTCATCATAGCAGAGTACACTATCATCTCAGTAGAGGTTTCCTCAGAAAATTCACTTGAGAAGCTAAAATCAGAATAAGTTCGTCAATATTGGTCACTTGGGCTCATTTTACCACAATAAAAAATTTTCTAACTTTCATGCACCCCCGTCCAACACCACATTTTGTGGAAGATAACCTCTCCTTCACCCTCCAATATCATATATGATGGTGATTTTGGGATATAGTATACCTTTCATCACCAAAAATCATGTGAGTTCATATTAATTAAATTTTTACTAATTTGAGGCTCCTTAACCATTTCAACCGAAATTCAAGAAGTTATATTCTGGTTGCCAACTGACCCTACACACACAATTTGATCTTTCTAAATTGATTTGGTGATGAGATGGATGATTCAAGAAATTTTATGACTCAGAACTTCTTCAAAAAACTGTTTCTTACACGAACTCCTCTTTAAATATGCATCTAGGAAGTTGAAATATGAATGTCCATAATTTACTCTTTTATACAAAATCAAACCCAAAAATTTTGGGTTATTTGCTCCTTCTCCAGCCTCCCTCAAAGTTTAAACAATCTGCTATTTTGAAATGTATCGAAAAAACAAAAAATTATATTTTCTGCATTTTTATGAAACCCCTTCAAATATTGAGCGAATTTCACACATATTCACACATATTTTTTGATGCTACACGTGGAGGAAAAAAATATAATGCATATACCAAAAAGTTGGATATTCGCCAGATGGTTACAAATGGTTTGAAACGCAAAGATTTGAAGACCCCAACCCCCGACCATCCCATCCCAAATCAGGTAGGCTGTTAAAGCTATAATTTTTATTCAAACTCAGCTAAAATTGAAAAAAAAATGTATCTGCAATAGAGCAAAATATGTTATGAAAGAAGGCATTTCGTTCCCTATCAAGTGGTGTGAAAAAATTAAGTAAAGATGAATATTGCATTTGAAAGAAGATGGTATGTGCTAATACTTTAATCATTAAGGTGTGCTTTGTAGTAGCGATAGGATGGTTTTTTACATTTTCGGTGCGCTTTTTTTCGTAACTCGTTAGTTTAAAATATTATGAACCTGTTGAAGCGTGTTTGGAACTAATCAGAGATTTCATTTTTTTTAGACGTAAATTCACTTTTAGCTCACTGCGAGGCGCCTTCATAGCCTCACCCATGCAGTCTTATCAACTATTATAATACGTAATGAAGAAGGAAAGATGGGAGAATACCTGGGTGTAATTTTTTCCAACATCTCATCGTCGAAAATATCAACCAACGATAATGCATGTTGAGGAAGCATCGGTGGTTCGTACATTTTTTCTTCGATTACGTTACGAGTTCCGCAAAACGAAAATGCCGTTGAGATATGCACAAATACCTAGGATAAAATTTCACCTTCGAATATAACAAACTATAGCCATAAAATCAGTAAATTCACGTATTGACAAGTACTTTTAGATTCTTCATATTTTTTGCCATATGTAATAAATCGTTAGTTGTGCGTATATTGATGTAAACTGCATCTCGTAACTTAGTTTCGAAATTTACCGCAGCAGCGAGGTGAAAAATTATGTTCACTTTTTCCAACAGTAGACTAACGTCAGCGTCTGACAAACCGAGATTTGGTTTCATGCAGTCGCCTTCAATTGGTATCAACTTCGATAGATAATCGGGACAGCATTTTTTCATTTTTTCAAACACCTTCGTTAAATAATAAATTTAATGAAAAGCATAATATAATCAGGGTTTTCCATAATAAGAACGAATAAAATTATTTTCGGACTGATTAAAATACACATACATAGCCACATAATTACCCGTCATAAGAATGCCTGAATATTCGCAATAAAATATTTTAATTTTGGACTTTTATCATTTTCATGAATTGCAAATGTAATGGTGAAATAATATTTCTACTTCATTTAGAAGGCCGTTCGTTACAAATGTACGGAGTACTTGCAATTTGCTTATACCGTGCGTGCAATTAATTACTCTCACATCAACGCAAAAATCTGTGATTTTGAAATCAATATTAAAAATATATAGAATTGTTTTTTGTTTCAATATCTTATCAAATTATATTATAAAACTTATTAGAAATATAAATAAACTTACAGTTTCAAGTTATACCGTTATTTCAAAATTATGTAGGTAAATTACTTAGTTCTTAGAAGTTTTTGCGCTGGTGTATAATAAATCAATTACGCGCACGGTATTATAACGACCGCCAAAATACTTATTTTATCAACAAGGTATTTCGACGAAAACCTACTTACTAATTCATCGAGAAATTCTTCGAATCTCTTCCCAATGCTTTTTCCTTTTTTCGCCCTCACAAGCACGTAGATTTTACTGATATTTGGACACGAACTACAAAAAAATTAAAACATGGTTATCAATAGTATACGTAATTTCATTAGATAGCAAAATAGGTATGGACAATGGCGCCATATTTACCATATTAGCTTAGATATAAGAACTTGTCCAACGAAGCCCGTTCCACCAGTCATTAGTACACTCGCATCTTCATAAAAAGACGGTATATCTTGTTGGAAAACAAATTCTGCTTTTTCTTCCTCGTTGACCATAGCGAAATCAAGCAGTTTTTTCTTCCTTTTTTTTATCTTTGGAAAAAATCAACGATTAACCATCAATGTATGATCATAAAAGGATTAGAATTATGGAAACTTTTAAATTAAAGAATGAAAACTACATAACGATAAAGTTAGTGTCCATCATTCATTTCAAACATTACACATTCCTTAAAAATATTTTTTTAAATTAAAAAATATCAATTTTTCAATGATAAAATTACATATATATTTTATTCATTTTACAAGCAAAAAATAATCAAGTTTCTAATTTGAAAAATCACATATTTTTTCCAACAGATCAGTTTTCCATTTAACCAATAGACATTAAAATTTTTCACTTCCAAAAAATTAGATAGTTAATATATGCTGCTAACAGCTTTTAAAATTATCATTTTTATTTGCACACATTTTGGTTTTAGTCTCAAAATTACAATTTTTGCCCTTTACAATATAATCATTTTTTACTGATCCTCTGGGAAATAGCTACCTGTTTTCTACTTTTAGCCTGTGAAACAAAATACCAATTTTTTACTCATAAACATGATCACTCTTGACACTGAAAAAATTGATTTCTTCATTTTAAAATAAATTATACTTTATACCTTCCACTCTCTTTCTTTCTTTCATCCTTGCTTAATTGCTTGTTTGCTTGCTTCCTCCCTCCCTCCCTTCCTCGCTTGCTTTCTTCCTTCTTTCCTTGCTTGCTTGCTTCCTTACTTCCTTCCTCGCTTGCTTGCTTCCTTACTTCCTTCCTCGCTTGCTTGCTTGCTTCTTCCTTCCTTCCTCATTCCTTCCTTCCTTCCTCCCCTTTTTCGAAAAGTGAAACTTTTATTCATTCTGAGCACATATGTTGACCCATTTCTGATTCACACTTGCTTCATGTTCATCCTTTACCCCTCCTTTAAAAATATAATGATGCCTAAAAGGATTGCGATCATTTTTTTTCACATAAAAGAACCGAAAATTGTCATTACCCAAGAATTTCTTTTTCCTTACCTTTCCTCTCCCTTCTTTCTCTACTTCCCTTCTTCTGTTTCAGAGTGAGATTTTTTATTTATTCTGAAAACATATTATAGTTTCTATTCCTTGCAATTCACAACTGTTTAATGAAGGCTCCTCTCCCCTCCCCCAACTCCTTTAAAATCTTTTCATCTGTAAAACAAACATAACAATTTCTTCACATGAAATAATATAGCATCGGCATTTTCTAAAATGCTTTCTATCTCCAAACCTTCCCTTCCTTCTTCTTTCCCTCTTAGCTCTCTCTTCTTTCATGGATTTGGATTATTTATTTATTTTGAAAACATAATTTTAACCCTTCCCCATTCACTACTTTTTATCTCTTCTTCCCTCAAAATAATTTCATCGCTAAATCACTTATGATAATCTCATCCTTCTCGCTCCTTCCTTTCTTCCTCCTCATTTTTCAAGGAATGCGATTTTTAATGTATTTTGAAAATATAATTTTTATCCCATTCCAAATTCACAATTGTTCAATCACCCAGCACCTTTAAAATAATTTCATTCTTCAAAAAATTATACCAATTCTTTAACGAGAAAAAACAAAAATTGGCATTTGCTTAACTTGTTTTTATTTCTCCCTTTCCCTGTCCCATCCATAAATGTTTTATCGTCTCCCAAAATCATTTCATGGCTAAAAAAATTATGTCATTTCTACACCTTAAAATGCTGCAGAGTGACATCGATCCTCTATACTAATCAATCTTCCAAAAAATTATAATTTTCACTTCTTTCAAACACATGCTTTTCACGCCACAGTTCACTGAAAATATTTTTTATACTTGAACAATATTGATTTCATCATTCTGAGTAAAGTGACCACATGTTTTAATGATCATGATTTTTTAATATTTTCAAAAATCAACTACAAATAAGAAATAGCTTTTTTTTAGATCCGTGTCATGTAAAGCCCGTGTACAGCAGAGAGGCTAGAGACACGGGCATTTATTTATTTTTTGTTACTGTAACCAATTTTTAGTCTACATAAAAGGACTTCTTCCTTCCTATTTCTTCGTATTGAAGTGCGCCATAGCTTAGTGCTTTGTTTGACTGTTTTAACGTTGGACCAGATATTCGTCCATTTTGCGGCAATTCTATCTCTGACTATGTTTTTGAAATCTGCGATAAGTGATAAGATGTCTGGGAAAGGAAGGCAACATGAGGCTTCTTTGGCTGCAGTATCAGCGGATTCGTTTTCTACAATACCTCTGTGGGCTGGAATCCAGGCAAAGGTAATTTCGTTGGAGGTCTGGGAAAGAATGACTATCTCTTCGGCCAGAGGGTGTTGGTCTTTACTGTTGAAGTTTTTAAGGCAGTTTAAGGTCGATAATGAATCTGTGCAGATTGCATATTGTTATCTCCAGGCATAGTTTAATTGCATACAACTCTGCCGAAAGTACTGTGAATGTGGGTGGGAGAGAGAAGCGTAAAATATCGAAATCCTGATTAGTGTTATATATTGCGCATCCTGCGCCTTGGACACTTTTCGATCCATCAGTGAAAAAGGTGTCATGCGTGGAGTATCTAGAAAGCATGTTGGTATACGCGGAAATTACTACATCTTTAGGAGTATATTTAGTCATTTCAATTAAAGTTAGGTCGATGTTTAAGTGAAAATTGATCCAAGTAGGTAGAACAGGTAAGGGATAGATCAATATGGGTAAGTAAGGCAAGTTCTATGATGCGAGTATATTTTCTGAATTGTAATCTCACTCGATATGGTATTTGTAATTTGTTTTCAGTTGTGCGTAATGCTTGATATCTCTATTGAAAATTAAAAAATTTCTTTTTACTAAGAGAAAACAAATTTTTCATAGTTTTTTTCCTTTTCTTTTTTTTTTCATACTTGAAGAAGTTATAAAAAAGACTGTTTATTATTTTTAGTATGCTTATGAATTATATTCCATATATTTTTTAATTTTTTAATTTTTTTTTTTTCAAATACAAAGTTTTACATTCTTAAATAATTTTAATTTTAAGGCTCATTTCACATACAAAGTTTTTTTTTTAGCATAACTAAACTTTGTAGGCACTATATGTTATATATGAGAACCAACATTGACAACCCTAAAAAAGTGACATTTTTTTAACTAAAATTCTTCGTGAATTTCTTGCAAATACTTTTGAAATTTGCAAAAAGTAAAGAAGGTAAGACACATCTTTTCAATTTGTTCAGAACGAAAAATTCAAATTCGAATATAAAGGTAAGAAAGTTATAAGAATTTAAGAAACCTTAGTATCTCAATATTATTCTGATCATTTCTCTGATGTTTTTCCTAAAACAATAAATACATCAACACCCGAGCTTTTCGTCAAAAAAATAATAGATTTATTAGCACATACCCAAAGAAACTGAAAACGACCACAATCGCCTTACAATCTTCGCAAATATGGAGTAGCCGTTGAAAATATTAAATCATATTAAAGTTACACCAATCAATTAGTAAATTCGTAGTATAAGAAAATGAACAAAATTCGACAAAGAAACGAAAACAGCGACACCACTGCTAGCGTTATTGTTTGTACATAATTATGTATCATCACTAGTGCAAGAACCCACTATAAAATTTTCATTTTATGTTTGCTAAATTCTTGAAATATTAGAATTGTGTGCGTCATAGGGTCACATAGAATTTCCTGTAATACATCGTAGTGTCAGAACTGTAGGTAATAAGAAGCAATTACCTACCTAAATTAACATATTATTTTAAAAATAATTAGTCGATATTTGCTTACTTTCATACCAAACGAATTCACGAACGAAGTTTACCATATTTACGGAGGAAGGAGGAAGCAACGACCATGTGCCAAATTTCTCGTATTAATCGAAGAAGCGATTAAAATTCGCCAATTTTTCGCAAAATGAATAGACAACCTAATAATAAGATACGGAATCAAAATTACATTTTTTTGTCATGAAGTAAAATGCCTAATTAGGTCTGTAATGAGAACTCGCGGTGTGCATCTTGCTCACAGTAGGTATCGCTAATTACACCTTTTAATTGACATAATTTAGGTATTATATTATGTACTTTATATTTTTAGCTTTATGTTTTTTGTAGTAAGGTAATTTGAGTACTACATACTAAATGCGTACAAAGTAATGAAATCATTCATGTTTCGATGCGGCATTTTGTAAGATTTTTTTTAGATAAGGGAGACTGCTTGTTAGGGTAGAAATTTGGGAGCCCTGTCGTGGGTCCTCGCATTTGTAATAAAAACAGTTATACCGCATGCAAAATTCTTTTTATTCTAATTTAACAGTAGTTATTACAAATAATAATTAATGAATTAATGGAGGCATCTGAGGAGAGGGTAGAAGCCAGCTTGCGTTACCACCTGTAACATAAAATATACGCGCACCTGAGTACCTTCCATTTAATAACAATAGGTTGATTAAGCACCGACTCTCTACGTAAGAGCCGTCGGTCACCTGTCCCGTGATGTGGTACCATATTAACATACCGTCCTCACACTGTTGTTTAGGCAGGGCAGCTGACCCCTCATGACGACCAGTGCTAGGTATTGTTTAGGAATACTGGACCCCAGTCATAAACTAGCTACAGTATCCCGACACCAAATATATAGGCTGTACGTCACATCATCGCCTGGGCCCAAGGCCTCGCGTAGTGCTCGCTGCCCGCACAACAACACCTGCCGGGACAGTAGAGTTGCGCAACCCTCAAATTACGTTAAGATAAAAATTAACTATATAATTAGATCTAGACTACACGGAGAGGTACCCCGTGAGTAAACCATAAAAGATTTAACTCACCAATTTTCTTCTATAGCTTCGATCTGCGTACTCGGTCACTGCACTGATTTCTCTAGGTACAAAACACCGGCTAAACGTCAACTTTAACAATATAAGTGAGAAGCGGAAATCTGAGACCAGTCTCGCCGCTCAACCAGATGCCCTTCCATCAGCGAAGATAGAGATATCAAACAGGTACGAGAGTGCAAGTACGCGGGGCTAACGTTGCTGAAGCAAAAGAGGGTGAAAGGAGTCACGTGTACAACACATGTGTCCCATACTCTCACCAGGGTAGCCTTTCTCCATCAAATAGCGAGCCCGAACGAGGTTTCGCAGAATGTATATCTAGGGGGTATCAAAAAAATACCACGCAAGAAATTTATCTTTATTTACAATTTTATTTAAATGATTATTGTAATTTATTTAAATACGGTAGAAATTTCATCCTCAGCCTATAAAAAATGATAAAAAAAAAAACAGAAATACTCCTTCAATTTTTTTTACTATTAAGTATCTCAACGTAATATAACTCTAAAATGGAAAAAAAATCAAATTCAGATTGAATATCCATTATAGTTTTGAAGTAATGGAGCATCAAAATTAAGAACCCCAAAAAATCGCAGCTGTTCTTCAATTACAATGCATCAAAAACCATAATGTAAAGCAAAACATTAAAAATCTATTTATTTATTTTCTTTCTTACTTACTTACTTTCTTACTTTCTTTCTTTCTCTATTATCAATGTTGATCTTGGAGATACGAGCGTACGAGCATATACAAATAAATTTATGGTTTCAGGAAGTGTATGAAAATGATACTACATTGCTTTTACAGCAGATGATAGGTCGAAAATTTTTGCAGAGTCAAGTGATTAATTGTAACCAATTATTCGATATTTAGAAAAAAAATCAATCGCGAATCTATGCGTCAATTCGCTCCGATGAATCGGAATCGTGAATTGATTCGAATGAAAGCCTGCGAATCATGAATCGCCTATCGATTCGTACAAAACTCAATCGAATATCGAATATTACTTAATAAATTGAGTTTTTTAACATTTGAAACTTGTTTCTAATAAATAATTCACTAATCTTGAAAAATATTTACCTACTTATCTGCGACTATTTCTTAATTTTAATGGCTGTTATTCTATAATAACTCCGAACCCTTCATATACATGCAAAATTTTTGCAAGAAAACTGATGCTTTGTTAACTTACCCCTACAATAATGAAATAAACACAAAATCACCACGTGCTCAGTTCGCAGATGATATAAATCATTAGTTTAGAAAGTGTTGCCAACTTTGAAGAAAAAAAATCGATGTAGGTATTTCATTGACTCATTTCTTCTTAATTTAGTAAAAGCACATGAGGTGCCCAAAGATGGGCAGGCGTATTCTACCAGCCAGGATGAGCTGTTTTTTTAAGGAATCTCGTGTTCAATCGATCATGTGTTGATGAACAATGGGGACTTATTGCATTTAGACATTCTCAAATGTTTCCCAAGCGAATAAGTGATATGAAGACTGTGAAATTTCATTTCGGAATGACTCACCCATAAATTGTATTGCGAGAATTTGGGTTCAAAAGCGTTGCTAAATAAAGCAATGAATTGAAATAACGATTTAGGAGACCAATCACTGGAAAACTACTTCAAAGGCGCGTAGCGCACTACATGGCGGGTCATTTCATAATTATTTGATACGAGTACATTACAAGCATAAATATCGGGTGACATATTTATTACTAATTCTTAATAACAGATGAAGGTTATGGAAAAAATTACAAAACATGGGCCAGAGTCATCGAAAACCCTTATTTGCGCATACACGTTTACCAAAACTGAAAACTCAAACAAAGTGGTGAGGGAAGTGTCAAAAACAAAAAAGGTATCATTATTTGAAATCGCCATCATGAAAAATCTCTATTACTATGTACATGATCACCAAAACCAAAATCTCGAAAAAAGTGTTGAAGACACACTTGAAATATAGAAAATCTTCATTTGAACCCAGTCTTCGCTTAAAGAAATGGTCAAATTGAAGAATCGACCCTTGCATTTGAATCAGGGTAACAGAAAACACTTTTGAATGAAATGTTACATTAGGCCGCGCCGCCGCCAGCGTTCAACTGGAATACAAGATGACCTTGAGTAAAACTGGGGGTTTAAACTTCCGTTTAGAGGAAACGTGTAACGGCTCCATAATTTTACGAGTTTTAGTGTATAAATTATAAGGTTTACAGATTCCCGAGAAATATCTAGGAAACTTGAATACAAGTTTCAATTTCTTGTGCTGGAATTTGCTGCTTCTTTTAGTTTGCTGTTTGTAGATACTGCTGAATTAGGAAGATCTAGTTTGAATGAACGAGAACTGTTGCGAGATAAGGCGCACCTTGAGCACAATTTTTTCATTTTTTTATTTTTAATTTTTGAACGATGAATTGATTGCTCCATTCTTGCTATGACTACTCATGAGGGTTGAAAAAATTTACAGCTGCAATATTTTTTGTATTCGTGAGCAGTGACTAATATTACGTGATTTTTAAATGCAAAGATTTGAAACTGCAGAAAAGTTGCGAATAAACTAAAAATTTTCTCAGCTGAACTATCCCTAGTGTACAGTGTACCCGCAAAAAGACCAGTAGTATATATTGTACAGGCATGTAGTAATTTTTCTTCGTGATTACATGTTAAATTTTCAACGTTTAGAAATCAAAGCTAGAACGAAGCAGTTTTCGCTATACGTACGAACATTCAAGGTTTTAAGCAGGTCTCGTAGGTACATTATTTACATAGCTGTACCTACTACATACAACCTACCCATTTTCGTACTCGTATTGAGCGAGGCATGAACATGAATAATGCGTTTTTTTTTTTTTTTTTTTTTTTTTTTTCGTTTATAACTTCTACATAGTTTGTTGCAATAAATCACAATATTTCGATGACAGCAAGCTGTCTAGTATGCAATTCCCAATACTGAAATTTTCAAATTGTTCTAGCAAATTACTGATACGAAGATTGCGAATTTCATTTCAGAATGACCTTGCCATGCATTGTATGACAAGAATTTTCTTTTAAAATCGTTGTTGACCTAATTAGTGAATCGAAATATTGATGTTAAATGCCAATCTTCCGAAAATTACTTTACGTTAGTTCGTTAAGCCTGTAACGCACTCTATCTACCAGGGAGGGATGGGCAAACAACATTTTAGCGGGTGGACGATTATTCCACACTCTTCTCATAGCTTAAAAACATGAATAGGCGATTTTTTTTTATTATTATTTTGAATAGAAGGTGAAGATATGGTATCCGAAATTACAAGAAATGAATGTAAGAATTACCAAGTCGTATTTCGTTTTCTCTGAAGTACAACATATGTATAGATATGGTGAGTTTACAAAATGATGTAAATGAAAAATTTCAGTCTGCGTTATGCGCAACTGGGTATTGGACAGGTGTCTATGGGAAGGTGATTTACTTCGTAAAAATTCCATTTTCCTCTAATTTCAACCCATGTACTTGTAATTACGTATGTAGGAGAAGGAGTACCTTTTGATTACTATACCGCATTTTTTCAGATTTTTTATTGGTAAATATGACCTTAAAATTGATTTCAAACTTCTTCAAATCGTTCAATAAATCGTCATTTTCAGTAGGATTTCTTCCAAAGTAGACGAAACAAGCCAATATTTCGAAACCTTCTATCAAAAACCTCGATCCTTGAATTGAAAATTTTTTCAGAAGAGGTATTTTTTGACCAAAAATAATAAAATAGAAGCACCGTAAATGGAAATCCAAGTGAAGTCATTGGTCAAATCCCATGAACAATCAATACAAAATCATAAATTCCAATATATAGGGTGGACGTGATTTTTAAATGCAAAGATTTGAAACTGCAGAAAAGTTGCGAATAAACTAAAAATTTTCTCAGCTGAACTATCCCTAGTGTACAGTGTACCCGCAAAAAGACCAGTAGTATATATTGTACAGGCATGTAGTAATTTTTCTTAGTAATTACATGTTAAATTTTCAACGTTTAGAAACCAAAGCTAGAACGAAGCAGTTTTCGCTATACGTACGAACATTCAAGGTTTTAAGCAGGTCTCGTTAGTACATTATTTACATAGCTGTACCTACTACACATAACCTAAGCATTCTAGTATGCAATACCCAATACTGAAATTTTCAAATTGTTCTAACAAATTACTGATACGAAGATTGCGAATTTCATTTCGGAATGACCTTCCCATGCATTGTATGACAAGAATTTTCATTTAAAATCGTTGTTGACCTAATTAGTGAATGGAAATATTGATGTTAAATGCCAATCTTCCGAAAACTACTTACGTTAGTTCATTACTACTAAAAATGGTGAGAACTGACTCAGGATTTTGAAAATGAGTAGAGCTGATTAGCCTTTGGAGCTGATTAGTTTTTGGATCCAATCGAAAGTGAAATAGCGTTAGTTGATTTTTGTTTCAGCACTCAGCTTAATAATTTTCAATAAAAGTGTATGGAATAATCTAGTACTTCTCAAAATACATTCAATATTTATACTGTGCGTCCAAGTGATTAGGGTACAATCAGCGAAAAAATCTCTTTTTCAATTATAATAAATGATTTTTTCAAATGAGAAGAAACTGTAATGTAGTTGAAATGAATTCATCAACCTTAGAATCCATTAAAGTAATTTTAAAAATAATTTCTGATTTCGAAATTGTAGTTTAATTCTTATTATGTTATCAACAAACAGAGATTTTTGCGCTGATTGTACCCAAATCACTTGGACGCACGATATATTAAGATACATGTAGCGATTTTGGAACCAAAGTGTCTGGATAAAATGCTAGATTTCAAATTCGGGATTCACATTTTGCTAATCTATTAATAGTATAAAGGTGAATGCAAATGAGCTATACCCCATTTTTTCGATTTAGTGAATTTCGTCTCCCGTCGACTCTCTTTGAAGATATGATCTCGTTTTTTGAACGGTGTTTTGGAGCTGAGAAATACATAGTTCTCGAGTTGCTAGTTTTTTTGTGAATAAATTCGATTTCAACGAAATATTTGTAGGTGAAAACGTCAAAGCAAATCATACATGTTTTTTAACATGTTTTATAATTTTGATAATTTTTTCAAGTTGACCGAAACAGAAGTAGTAATACCTCATTTGCTATTTCTCAGAGGGAGCGATTACAATCATTCATAAATACTACCATTTTTCATTAAGTACTTTTTGGTGATGATTTGAATGTAATTAAGATGAAATTTTCGCTATTTTGCTTATTTCAAAGAATTATGGTATCGCTGAAGTTTGCAATGATTGTATTCCTATTCAAAAATCTGAAACGCGCTACCGCTAGTCTGCTACGTATAACAAACGAAAAGAGGGGATAGAAAATTCGCAGGTAGTCGTCGCTGATAGGCTGTAGGAGATACCAGCGTCATTGCAGGGGATTTTTTTTATTGCACCCGCTAATGAAGTCATTCGCACCATTTATAAGCGCTCGTTATCGAGTTCTGATACATTTCGTTGCGAATTTTGACTGAAACTTGAATTGGTGCGTTACGTTATAGTTTATCGCGGCATCTTCAAAAATTTTATAGACATGAAGAAATCTATAGAATTCATCTTAATGACTGTGATAACAGGTACGCATATTATCGAGGAATTAAATTATCTAGCGAGCTTATACACTCGAGTCTGCTGTTTTAAAACTTGTAAAATCACTGGTTTTTAGTAGACTTCACTTTCAAGTAAAATTCACTCATGCATTCTCTTGAGTTTTTAGTGGACTTGACTATCAAGTAAAATCCATTAATGGATTTACTCAAGTTTTATTTTATGATTTGTTTTTTGCTTTAAATTTTCGATATGCAACAATATAACTCGAGTAAAATCAAACATATCAACTCCAAATTCGCAAGATACATAGGGTGAGTAGGGGTTCAGTGTTGAGTGGTTGTTTGAAATTGATGCATTCATACCAAAATAAGCTTTCGAAGTTCAAAACTTTCAGAAGATCTCTTTCATGTACAAAGAACTTGAGTTAATGTGAATATTGTTTGTAGTAGCTGAAATATGCATAGAAAAGAACTGGATAAAATTTTGAAGTCTACCTTCGCACTTTAAGTTGAGCTTTTGAAATTTCAAGGTGCTATAGTTTTTCGCTTATAGGTACCTCGCTAACATGGCGTCATAGAGGAAAATTACAAAGATGGATGGTGATTTGATTAAGTATAAGGATTTTTATAAATTTTTCAAAAAGTTCGCATTTTTTCAGACAAATTACTTCCAAGTAAAAAAATCTCGTGACTGCTGCAAATCTAATCCTATGTAGGATTTTTTTTTGAAATCATGAAATATAACGTCATAACTGCTCATCTTAGTGGAAATTTCGTCATTTGTGCAGATATAGTATTGAAAACTTTTCTGAAAGTCAGAAGATAGCTTCAAAATCGTAGCATTTACTGGGTGACTACTTGATTCGAGCACCCAGGCGACAAAATTAGCTAAAAGGCGAATAAATTTAATAGGTACATACACGTATTTCTTATAACGAAAAAATAATTTAAAATTTTGCATTTTATTGATAGACGCTTTTAAGCATTAAAGGTGTAACACGCGATTCACCGTTACGGCGGGGCATACAAATTGAATTAGTGATCGAGGAGGCTACCTCCATTTTAATCCGAATCGTTTTCAGCTCGGCACCGAACCCCGTAGATGGACGAAGATGCACGAATATGCATCTTGCCACTACGAGAATTACCAAAGTTAGGGGGGCGATATACTAAATTGTAATGTACTTTATATGCGAGTATTAACATTTCAACACATTAGGTAAATGAAATTAATAAAAACCAAACAGTAATTAAGAATTTTATTTGTCAATTTTGATGTAACATATTCATTTATACAATTTTTCCGAATTATTTGAAACCAAAAACGTACCGTTTACATAAATTTTTAACTAAAATTCCAAAACTCGATCCAATCGCATAATTCGAGGCTCCAAGCTGACGTGATTAGCTATATATCAGCCATATACACGTCATCGATATTGATCACATGCTCGGGCGCGCAGATGGACGAGACCGACGAACATTTTAATTTAAATTAATATCTTATTTAAAAATAAATTTATAAAATTTATAAATATTTATTAATAATATAAAAAATAATTTTATATTAAATAATTTTTAATTAAATATATAGGTATATTAAAATTAATTGAATTAAAAATTTAAACAAACAGCTCATGGAGTCTATTTTGAGTCGAAGTGTAAATTTTTTATTTATGTTTTTTAAAACGATTTTTTTTAAAAATTATCCTCTACTTCGATTACTGTTTGGTTCTTTATTTTTCGACCGACTTTTTGATGACTTTTTATTTTCGTATGCCAAAAAGCGGTCGAAAAAATTAGAAAAATGGTCTGTGTCGTGGTGCGAGTCTTTGAACGTGACCTATTTTAGGCACGAGCAATACTCGATGGCACCTCCGATGTGTCCAATGCATTTGCATGCTGACCAGCAGAAATTGTCATCGGCACAACGGTAGGTGCCGACTACTACGAGTCGAAGAGTTCAGTTCGAAAGACTCCGTTAGATCGTCCACGCGAAACAATATATTTTTATGCAGACAGATACGTTTCTTTTTTATTTTCTTTTTTTTTTTTTTCTATTTGATATATCAAGTCACATAAAATAATTTTCTTATACTAAATTGTTTTCATCTAAATTAAATATATTATTCGCAATTATCTCAAATCATTTTTCGTTTCTCTTCGACCAAGTTCGCGCATTCGCTTACAACAGAAATCGTGCGTTTGTTTACGGCGAAGGTACAAGACGAACGCAACATCTGTTACAAACAAATTTAATTTATGCCATTTATTCTTGCTAATATCATTCAAATACATAATTCATTTCTGAGGGAAATATTTTTGGGCTTAGGGAGCTCAAATCAAGTAGTCACCCGATATAAGGTCTCAAAACATTTCGCAAATCGTCCTCAAATGTAAATTTTCCAAATAAAAGCTCTGAAGTTATTTGCGGAAATAAGTTGAATTTTTCGGAACTTTAAGATGATGAACTGACCAATTTAACTATGCCTCGGTATCGAAAAATGTATTTTCGATAGCCCAAGAATAGTTAAAAGGCCCCGACCGCCACTCAGAAGCAGTCGGATCATCTTGTTGGGAAAGGCCTTAAGGGCACATCGAGTTTACGAACCCCAGGTCGACTGACCTGATGGTCCTACGGGTTACTCAAAGAAATAAAAACTCTTTGAGTATAATGAAAAAGAAACTTTATTTAGGCCGACAGTATAATGTCGGCAAAAATTACAATACAAAAAATAAAATAATTAAACTAACGAAAATTTAAAAAAAGGGACGATCGAGAAAAACTATTATTTCATAAAGCTAGAAGACGTAACTTATCTTTTACTAATTTCTTCTTCGTCGACGACTGGAGTTCAATTCGAAGTTTAAATTACATGGTGGAATTTTACCATACTGAACCACCGTTTAAAAAAGAAAAACACTTCGAAATTAAATCGCGAATTATTTAAATCTTCAAGCTGTTTATTTTTTAATTATTCAAACATGAATAATTATTAATTAAACGATATAAATCGTTTTACGAGTAAGCTAGTTGTTCTTCGTTTGCCACCCGCCCAAGGAATGAATAACGGTGTATGTCAAATCTTGAACTGTCAATCGAATATGATTTCTCTTTGGAGTGACGTGTACACTGTCAATCACATCCGGATTCGGCGCATCGATTCGAGCCAGACGTATCGGCGCCTGGCTCATGCGCTCCGTCAGGCGTCGCAAACTACAATAATAGGTTGCGACCTACCTAACGTAACGGTATCGGGAAACCTTATGCCACAGAACTTCATTGAAAGTAGCATTGTCAGCATAAATAGCATTCAAAGAGATTATAATTGTGATGATAGACTTGACCTGAAATGTACATTAGCTGAATAAGTTTAAGAGTCCATTGGTGCGCGAGGAGTTGAAATTTTGAAAGTCAAAGTTTTAGCTTTACGTTCATTCGATAATGGATTAACGTGAAATTATGAATTATTGGAGAAAGGAAATAATATTTTATACCACTGGATGAAGACGCGTCGAACGACGCGAAACGTCGCATATTAAAATCGTTTATTTTTGTGAGTTGTGCGCCTTTTTTTAAACTTTACACTTAATTTATATTATTTTCACTGCAGTTTCAGCTGTATATTGCCCAACAGCTAAAGGTAATTTATAAAATACACAGATATATAAGTTTTTTCAGCTGAGTTTTTTAAATAAAAACAACTATTACAGCTAACCTTATTTGAATAAGAAAGTGAGAGAGGCTGGGGAGTGTGTCTCAAATCATTGCGCTTCAGTTTCAGACCATTTGGCACTAAATAGGAAATACCCAACGCCGGTTGGTTCAGGTTTTGTCGTTTTTTTTTTGATCTTTATTGAATTTTGCAGTTTTTATAATAATTGAGAAGTTCAATTTTTTTTTGATTCATCTCATAATGGCGGTTTACTAAAAATCTAAATACAGCTCAACATTTATACATGCGAGAGTGAATCGAGAACACCAACATACACAAATTTCAGAATCCCAAATTGATTTCGATGGATGTTGGAGCAAAAAACACATTTTTAAGGAGATTTTGTGGTATAAAATTTGGTTAAATCTTCCATATCTTTTCATCAAATCAATACAGAAAGGTCAAGCTTCGTATAAGGGGTTAGTTAAAGTCCTGTAAAATGACCCCACGAATTTAAGTCAAAATGTATCCAAAATGGCGTATGGTCAAAATTCAAGGAAGGCTAGAGGAGTCGCGAATCGCTCAAAATTGATAAATATAGACTTATATGATTACTGGTAAAAAAAATTATGGCAACGAAAATGTTCTACAACGCACTTGACATTTAAAAACGTTAAAGATTTTTGATTTTGTAACTCGCGATTACAGCCTCATCTTGGGTCCTTTTATTTAAAATTTTTATACATTATTTTCTATTATTGTTGTTTTCAACGTGTTAATCTTTTTTTTTTTTTAATTAAAAAGAAGAAGATGCAAAAATTTTGGTTTTTCTTAACCCCTCATCCAAATATGCTCGAAAACAGTTGAAAATCTGCACAAATACTTGGGTAACTACAGCACAAAGGACATGGTACTTATTTTTGAAAAAGGAGAAAATTTATCAATTTTTAATTTTATGATGCCACTTTTGAGTGAAATTTAACGGGTAAGGATGTCCCAAAAATGAAAAATGGTAAGAACGTAAAAAATTTGATTCATGCTCTAAAATCCATTTATAAAAAAAATTGCAATTTTGAAATTTAAGTCATCATTCAAAATGTTTACCCTCCTCCCCCCATTTCTGGATTGAGGGTTCGGATTTGCGGTAATTTTGACGGGAACCTAAAATTTCATCAAAATCGGATGCGTAGTTGTGGTGGTGAAAATTCACAAATAAAAAACTCAAGCCATGCAGATTCACATATGTATGTATAATCACACATCACATATGTAAAGCTACGAGAAAAAAATAACAATAAAAAAAAAAGCCAAAAATGATATGTTGTTCCAATCGCTCAGCCTCTCCTAATGGATGGATTTCGATAAATCTTTTTTTTTTTTTTTAATCGCAAAAATTATGCAGATATGTCATCAAGCAAAAAAAATTAAAAATTTTAATCAGAGAGTTCAAAAAAACAATTTTTCTCTTTTTTTATTGTATAAAAATTAACGCGTTCGTTACGCGTTGCCGTATTCCACTCCACTTGCTTGGCTGTGGGCGTGGAGCCTGCCATGCCGCCTAGTTCGTCCGTTACACGACACATATCATCATTCATGTTATGCTGTTCGAAGGAGTCACACCAAATAGGCAATCCGAGCGAAGCGAGGAGTGCCGCGGGGTCGGGACGTGAAGTGGCCAGAGGGCGAAGCCCCCTAGTATATATATAGAGATAGATATACCACGAAGTTGGACATTTGCCAGATGATTACAAATGATCTGAAACCCAAGGATTTGAAGACCCCATCCTCTTTCAACACCCTTCCCAAATCAAGGAGGCTGCAATAGCTATCATTTTCAAGTTGAAAACACAGCTAGTACTTTTGAAAAATCACAAAACTAATTCAATGTTATTGCATTCTAAACGCCCTGACATGAAAATTGTTTCAATTTCTAGGCCAAGACCTCCAAACCGTACAAAGTGAGGTTGCTACTTTTTTTCAAAGTTTGGATAGTATTATGCCTAATGAAAATGATAGTGCCAAAGGTGATTTTCTTAAACGTAAGATATCATTTAATTATTAATAAATAATTATGAACAGATTCATCAGAATATTACAGATATGAGTTATTCTTTCTTGAATCAAACCCATTTTTTCAGGAATTGGAGTAGGCATAGACGCGATCATGAGTAGGCAGATAAGCGGAGGTAGGTACCCGTAAACCATAAATTTAACTTCTTCGTTCTGAAATTAAACTAGTATATAATCTTTTTTTTTACTGCAAATCCTAAGGGTACCTGTCGCTCTGTATCATCTTAGGGTATGTATACTCTGCGTCAAAGTGATTCAGGTACAATAAACGTAAAAATCTTAGTTTGTTGATAACATAATACCTAAAAGTTAAACTACAATTTGTAAATCAGAAGTTATTTTTAAAATTACATTAATGAATTTTAAGACTAATAAATTCATTTCATTTTCATTTCAATTCCTTTACATTTGAAAAAATCAATATAAAATAATTGGAAAGGATATTTTGTCGCTGATTGTACCCCAATCACTTGTACGTACCGTATATTTACCTATACCTGTTTCTTCATATGAATATTGTCAAGTTCAACGCAGGAAAAAAGGAGAAGTTGTAATATTTCATGAAATACGATTTGTATTCATTTTCGTTGAATATCCAATGTGTATCCAATTCAAACATTATGAAATTCGATTTCAATTTTCTGCAATTTAATTTATGTAACGCTCGATTCATCATTACAACGCAACGCACAAATTCAATCGGTGATGCAGGACAGTAGGATTAATTTTTTTTGCAAATTTTTTAATTTTCGAAATTTGGAATTTTTAAATTTCAACGCATATTTTTTGCGTAATGTTGACGATTAAAACATGATGATCTCCTAAATTTTATAATGAATTCCCTTCACCTCCCTCGACAGAATAAAGTAGACGTTAGCGTCCGAATCTCAATATAAAAAGCTTTGTTTTTATAACTAAATTAACATTAATTGAGTCTTCAGTGGCAAAATGTGAAATTTATTTTCCGTAATGAAATCTCCTCTACTTATTATCATCATTGCATACTGTATGGAGTAGTAAAATTTTTTCGAAATCAGTTCTTTAATTTTTTTTTATTAGGATCATCAAGCAGAGGTTCAAACGAAAACAAGCAAAGTAAGTATCCGATTATCCATGAATCATAGATTTTACTTCCTGCTTCTGAAATTAAGTTCGTATAGATAATCATATTGAGCTGTATACTTGAATATATACATTTGTAGAGTAAGTCGGTTCCTTCGTGTTAGGTATATCATTGGATGGAGCAGTTGTAACTTCGCAAAAGTCTAAAATATTCAATTAACGACGATTTATGCCAAAATCGTCGAAATTCGAAAGTCACACATCAACTTTTTTTTGGAGGGGGGAGGGGGGGTGTTCAAAAAAGAATTTATAATTTCTAAATTTTCAAGATTAATTAAAATGAATAAACAAGGAAATTGAGTTGATAGTTGTTATTGATGAACTAACTCTCTTTTATTTCGTTTTCTATAATCTTAAATAACAGAAGTAGTCATCTGGCCAGGTAGCCAAATATTATTGAACACAGAAAAAAAAAGGCGCGAAGCGACTAAAATCGCGATCTTTCGCGACATTCTCGACGAATAAAAAAAAAGGAAATAATATAAAAAAATGAAAAATTCAAAAAAGAAATTAAATAATAATACTAAATTTCGAGCGGATATAATTTTAAAATAGGTCGAATAAGAATACCCGTATTAGTTAAAACTCTTACGGAACGAACGACACCATCAAGACTTTTAATTAATTCATCTATTTTACCCATTTTCCATTTGCTTCTTAGAAGATGTTTTGTATCTCCCAAAAGTACTATTTCGCCAATGGAGGCAATGCGAGGAACTGAACCTCGTTTTGAATTTATTATCCTGTCCTTTTCGCGTAGATTTAATACGTAATCGTTTACTTATATGATCCAAAATGATCAAGAATATGTTTTCCGATTCCCCACATTTGGCAAAGTTCATTTTTGGTAATCGAAACATGTTGAGTAAGTGTTCTTCCATTGGCTTGAAAATTCAAAAAATGCGAAGGAGTCAAAAAATTTTCTGATAAGTCGATAGGATCGAACCCAACGTAAACAAGTGGCCTTGAATTCAACATCATTTCAGTTTCGGCCAAAACGGATCGTAGTTCAGATACGCGAAATAAAACTCACCGAAAAGAACGTCGAAGACACGATTCAGCATATTTAATTAATCGTTCATAAACTCCACCCATCCATGGTGACAAATCTGGAATTAATTTCCATTCACAATTATTTCGCAGCATTAAATCTGTAACATCTTCAGTTTCAAAAATTTTTTTGACTTTTTTAAATTGTATAGCATTATCAGAATAGTATATTACTATACAGGAGGCGAAAGTGATGTTTTTTTGTCGTGTGCGAATGTTGGCGGATCGAGCCGAAGGTGAGTGAAGCCAATCGCACAAGACAAAAAATATTCACTTCGCCTCATGTATTGTAAGATATTTTTCTTCATACACACTATGGAACAGTAGAATATAAAATTAAGTACCAAATGAGGTATAATCATAACTAATTTTCACTTCATCAATTAAACCCAATCTCATGAACTTGCAGCTGGAATTGGTAACGAATGTGGTGGTAAGGTGTATGATAAAGACGTAATGTGATGTAAAGAACTAAAGAATCATAATTTTCGTTACACTGTGATGAAAAGTAATAACTTTTCCTCATACTGTTATGAAAAGTAATACTTGTTTGAAATCGTTCATTTTCGTAGGTAGTCGAGCGGGAGTAATATTGCATTTTCGTAGTGTGTATAAAGAAAACAATTTTTGTTGGAAATCGCCTTAAGCGCGGAAATTCCTCAGAGCGAGAATAACATCACGAGTAGTCATGCTTTCAACTAATTCTAAATGGATGCAGGCCCGGCGAGAGGGGGGGGCAAAAGGGGCAAGATGTCCCTGGCCCCAGCTGTTTTCAAAGGTCCCGCGAACTCGCAAAAAAAATGAAATAAAAAAAAAATAAAAAAATAAGCATTCTTCATTTTTGAGATCTCTCACCATTCGTTTTCCACAAATAGCTCGATCCACTCTTCAACGCTTACAAGTTTGAATATGTCCGAGTCGATTGAACATTTATAAATTGAATGTGTATGCACAAATTGCTGTGTTCACGTTACTGTGAGGTTATTTCACTTTCATAGTTTCATTCGTCTTGATATTTTTTAGAGTTGGAGCGGTGTTGTGTTTACAATTTTTTCGAATGAAATGATCTCGTGAATTGGTGGTTATTGAATTGATTAGGTATTGAGGATTGTTTTTTTGTATTGTTATTTTATATTTTTAAAATAAAATAAAGATTTTTTCGTTTCATTTTTTGTCAAAATTTGAAAAAAGAAAGGGGGCTGATTTTTTTGTTAAAATTCGAAAAAATGAAGGGCCCCAAGCATAAATGCTGCCCAGGGCCTCTCCCAACCTATCGCCGGCCCTGAATGGATGGCTCGAATGGTTAAACATGTGAATATGACAGCGTACACTTGTTAGTTTAGTAACATCACAACAACTTGCATAAATTGGACAAATAAAGTCAATTCCAGTGTATGAAAATGGTATCGTAATGGATATTCGTTCGAGTGGTAATGCAGGAAAAGTAGGAGTTGCGAAAGGTCCACCATTATCCTTTTTATAATCGACACATGTCCGTAAGATTTTTGAAATTTCAGTTCGACCCTTCTCAATCCAATATTCGTTTCGAATTAAAGATAATACATGAGATACACCAGCGTGATAATAATTTTTATGATAATACATTACAATTAACGAAGTATAATGATTTTTTTCTCGGCAACCGTTTAGGAAATTTTTGATTATAATTAAGTGTAACAGATTTTTCGACGCGTCCACGACATCTTAATAAACCGTCAACATCTTTAAATGCATTCAAATAATTATTCTTCGTAGTTGACTTGAAAAATTTGATTTGCATAAATATCTCAAATTTTAGTTTTGCATGTTTAATTTCACTAAGAGTGATAAAGGTATTTTGTCGGGTCCTTTACAGTTGGTAATAAATCGAAAACAGTAAGCTAGGACACGATAAAATACGTATAACGATGAAAATTTCGTTATATTTGTATCGAAAGGAGGTGATATTTTGTTGTTATTCGCAGAAGTTATCAAGTTTAATTCCTTTTTGGGCATCTCGCCCCCATCCCAATGGAATTTAAAGAAGGGATTAGAATTAATTTTAGAGTCGAAAGAATCCCAGAAGGCGTTCCATTTAGTTATGTTCCCCTTAAAAGTTGGAAAAGGAATTTTTGTCAGTTTTAGTGTATTTGATTTTTCCCCACTTCCATCAGAATTTCGTAAATTTATACAATTGTTTAAATTCATAGGTGAATCGTTTGAGGCAGTTTCAATAAATTGCCCTAATTTTGTTTTAATTTTTGAATTATCATGTTTGTAATTCTCTATAAATGAATCTATATTTTCATCGAAATGATCGTATTCATCTAACAAATTAAAAAAGGCTTTGTAATTGTCTTCAACAAAGGTTAGTTTAGTTTTCAATTCATAGATATTAAGAGAACCAGTTAATGATTCTGTGAAATTTAATATTCTGGTTAGACTGGCCCTTACCCTCCCTCTTCTTTGATTTAAGACATAGCTACACAATTTAAATGAAAAAGAAAAAAAAGAAAAAGAAACGAATTAATGCGAAAGCAGTTAGAATATAAAACGACTCACGTGTAGGACGAAACTACGCTCTGTTGCTACCATACGTTCAAAAAAAGAATTTATAATTTCTAAATTTTCAAGATTAATTAAAATGAATAAACAAGAAACTTGAGTTGATAGTTGTTATCGATGAACTAACTCTCTTTTATTTCGTTTTCTATAATCTTAAATCAGGGCCGTAACTAAGGGGGGGGGGGAAGCTTCCCCCCAGTTGTTTTGAAAAGTTGGGAAATTTATAATTGTTCAACCCTGAAATTGGGAACTTGAATTTCTTTTGGGAAAATAAGAACTCGAAGAAATTCCAAGTGATGCCAACTTATATCATGTATAGCGCACAACCAGGGACGTAGTCGCCTTGGCTTTTGGAAAGTTGATAAATTTGGAGTTTTAGCGTAAAGTTGGTAAACTTGACCACTTGCGCAGTATTATTACACCTATTTTTAAATTTTTTGAAGACTAAAAAAAAAGGTCAACAGTTGGTAAAATTCATGGTATTAGTTGGCAATTTTTGGTTTTATCCCACCCCCCTCCCTGAAGAATGTCCTCGGTACGCCCCTGTCTTAAATAACAGAAATAGTCATCTGGCCAGGTGGCCAAATATTATAGAATACAGAAAAAAAAGGCGCGAAGCGACTAAAATCGCGATGTTTCGCGACAGGGGGAGGGCACTCGCATATAAATTGCGAAGTAAATCGGGTCAAGTTCAATAAAGTAGCTATAACTGAGCAAAACTTCTAATATACTCTATCACCAAGGATTTAATACGCTGTAATCTCCGAAATCCTAGTGTCTCACCTCGTATCTCTTCATTTTCTTTTTTTTTTTGGGTGGCGGTGGGTTCACTTGCATACAAATACCACGATAAATCCGGTCCAATTTAAGAAAAAAAAAGCAGCTCAGCTTTTTTAAAACTCTTAATACACTTCATTATTTCATTAATAATGATTTATAGCGGTATTGCTCCATTTATGGTGGTACTTGTATATAAGTAAGCCCCCCTCCTTTCCAAAACAATTATACGAGGTATGATACTCAAATTTCGGCGTAGAAGTCATAAATCGTCGTTAATGAAGCATAGGTAATATTAAATGTTTTCTAAAATTTTAGCCGCTATAGCAGAAAAATAACACAGGTAATATGAGTTTTTTGAAAATTTGAAAAATTCACAGCCTCTCTCCCCCGCTACATCATTTGGAGAAGCTGAAATTTTAGATATGAAGTACTCTAGAAATGCACTTTCAATTGATGTTTACTTGGTTGAAATTGAAATATCATAACTCGGGTACTTCCCTCTTAAGTGCGTGCTGGAAATAAAATGAAAATTGAATTGAACTGTTACAGCTTTGGAATCTATCAAAAGCACAGCATTGCAAATCTTCAACGATCGCTTTTATAATACAATTACTGGGGGAGACATAACGATAACACGTCCGGTGTTCGGTACGTATGTTGGAAAAGTATTACATCTACTTCCTTTATAAACGTAAAGGAAGGAATTACCTATATCACACATTCATAATTGTAGTCGACGATATTTTTGAAGTTGTAAACAAAATATTTTAAACATTTTTCTCGTTTTTCCACCGTGCCCACAGTTGCCTATCATAAATACAGAAAAAACTTATTGGATCAAGGTACTTGATTTGAATACAATTACTTAAATGTTTTTAGATGAAAATTTTCAAACTTACATTTTTTCATTTATTAAAAAATTCATTTCCAGGAATCCTTGCTAAGAATATACCGTTAATGGGTAAATGCTCACTGTTCATTGCTCATGCATACTTAGTATATAGATCCCTTCTGTTGATATAAGTTAGTGGTACCTAATTCTTTTTTTATCAGATAAAGTGGAAACCATATTCCGTTTTGGTCGAGTTCTCAGAATAGGTGAGTATGAAATTTAAGCATGCTTGTGTTTGGAATATTGGTCGCAATTTTTATTCTTATAACGAATAATAAGAAAGTTTGAAAATAAAGAAAGAAAAAAAAAACAGAATTTGGAGGAACGAGTAGCGCTTGCCTACATCAATGCATTATGTAGTGCGCAAGTTATTCTGTGCTAAATTTATTAGAATTTCGTACCTACACATATTCCTGTACGAACCATAGAAGAGACGCTTTGGAGTCTTCAAGAAGACACTCATTCTCATGTAATGTAAAAATCGTTCAAGGTTTTACGAAAGGTCAGCTTCTTTCCATGCAACAAAATGATTGTAAAAAATACTCGCATTATGTAGAACTCCAATGCTATAATCTAGGTTAAAAATAATGTTTAGTGGCGCATCCAGAAAGGCGTCAAAGTGCCAAACGGCCCCCTTTAACAAAAAAAAAGCATTCAAAGAAAACTGAAAATATTATATTGCAGCATACTCATTAATTTTCACAAAATTAAGAAATTAAACATTGTCATTATTTTGTTTTTCGAATTTGAAACCATAGTTTTTAGGTCGGTGTATCTTTCTAAGCTTTAAACGATTCTTTCACAATAATTTGGCAACAGTGCCAGTAGCGTAACTTGACATTCCTTCTGGGGGGAGACAGAAATCATGGAACAAAAATTTACGCAGTCGTTGTGAGGGGACGGGTAAGTATAAAATCCTTCAGATAAGGAACTAAATTTTTGACCCCCGACCCCCATCCCTTTCAGAATTATCGCACTTTATGTGCTAAAAATTCAATTTGCGATATTTCCAGAAAGAACAAAGGGAAATTTTTAAAGTTTTTACAGATTATATGTAATACATGTATGTTCGTATGATAATTTTTTGAATTTTTTTTTGAAATTTTTTCCTCATTTTTGGGTGAGTTGAAAAATACACGTTTTCATTCAAATTTCATTTTTTTCAGCATGTTGCACCCCCTAAAGGGACTTTGAAAAAATTATATGTTGTACCTAAGGGTATGACGAAGTTATGAAAAAAAAATCAATAAAGGCACCCCACCCAAAATCTTTTTTGATTTTTTTTTGAAATTTTCAACCCCCCCCAAAAAATGAGGAAAAAATTTCAGAAAAAATTCAAAAAACTATCATACGAACATACATGTATTACGTATAATCTATGAAAACTTTAAAAATTTCCCTTTGTTCCTTCTAATATCGCGAATTGAATTTTTAGCATATAAAGTACGATAATTCTGGAAGGGGTGGAAGTTGTGGGTTAAAAATTTTGGTGGGATGTTTTTAGGTCCCAATTAACATTTGGAACCACTTTTGACCAAATTTGCGTCGAAGGCCGATTTCACCTACTAAATGGGGGAGGCCCTTTACCAACTTTCTAGAAGCCAAAGGGAGTAAGCTTCCCCCTCCTACCCCTTTCGGTACGTCCCTGTTTACTAGTAAAATTAAATTCTGAAGAAATATATATGAAAAAGTAGTTGGGGGGGTGGCGTGAGATTGGATATGTGACCAAGTAGGCCATCTTTCATAGAATGAATGGAAAACGACATTTCTTACTTAGCAATTTGTTTGATTTCGTTGCGTCATTCTACCACACCAGAAATAATTTTTAATTAGTTTTTTCACTTAATTTTGAAATTTATCTGAAAAAAATAATGATTGAAATTTGTCGCAAATCACAATGCATGAATGTATTCATTTTGAAAACCTATCTTGAAGCTTTTTAAAGCAATAGTCGATGAACTGAGTTTTGAAATTGCAAGAGTTGAAGGTGATTAGAAACAAAAAAAATTCTATGGCCAAATGGGAAGATCATGGTTGCCTTGAAAAAAATTCTACTTTTTTCCCTTTTCTTTATAATTACAGTTTGGATTTGAATAAAATATAGTATAAATAAGGAAGTATATTAAATGATGATTCTTCAAATCGCATGGGAATCTTAGACTTTTATCCAATAATGTATTCATTTTTGACCATTCATTGATAAAACTGAGAATTCGCCTTGTTTGATCTATTTCTCAGTAACTTTCTGATGAAAGGAGATGGAATTGGCTTCAAAATGTAGCTTAGATACGTGTAAAGATATTTTTAAAATTCAATTTTTTACTCAAGTTATCATATTCAAATAGTGATAATCGAAAAAATTGAAATTTATTCACTTCCAAACAAGACAAAACGTTGGACAAATATTGATATAATATACCATCAATTTATAGAATTTTCGAGACTAGTAATGTTTGAGATAGAAGATTTATTCGAAAAATTTGATCTGATTTTTGAACTGCCAGAGTCACCAGCAGACAGATCCGCGCTCGCATTTTTAAACTGTAAGTTAAATGTTCAAACCTATCGAGAATATAACTAGGTATATCTTATCGTCATCTACTATTGACTCGATGTTTTTATTTGAAATTCTATTTCATATAGGTCTCGTACGGTACCATTTGGACTATGGTAACTACCTACCTTGGAAATTTTAATTGGATTATTTGAAAACATTTGTCATGATTTAGGAGTAATTTTAGTTTCACAGGCGTACTGAAATATATTTTTTGGTAATTTTTCTTTCAGATATAGACACGGAATTTCCAAATACCGGTAATATCATGAAACTACTTATAATCGAAATATCTATTCGTGACATTGAAATATAATAAATAATAATTATTCACACGCGAATTAGCGATTAACTAACTTCTCATAATGAAAGCTCCATTGAATTGGATTTGATAAATTAAAAAAACAATCAATAGTTCTTAAGACCATAATACTTAGTACTCGTACCTCTGAACTTCGGGAAAAATATAATTATTTACCAATTTTTTTCAATATTCAGGTATTTTCAAACCATTTCTAATATATGTGAAAAACTCCTATCTCCTATATTTTTTGCACTTTATTTGATTCTACTCATAAGTTGATAATTGATTACTATTGTATCAAAACTATTTTACACGTATTATGAACATGACCTGTTTTGGTATTACAATGTTTGCAAGCAAATACAACACGGCTACTGTTGGTGTTTTCCCAAACGTCCGAATCTCTTTAAGAACAATGGAATCGGATAGACCTGAACGTCCGCAGTTTATAGCCCTGAACGTCCGATGATGGAAATAATAGCAGGTAGATGATAGGTCTAATATCCAAACGAAAACGCTTTGCACTAAAGACGAAATAAGAAATATTTTTTTGGACTACCCTTTCTGACATCAGAAGAAATTGCAGATGTTTTTTGTGAACTAATAGAAACTGCTCCCAACGAATACCGGTATAATTTTGCGAATTATGTGGTCGCTAATTATTTTATTATGTATCAGATGACCCACATACTATACAAAAATGGACCTGAAGCGTTTCACAGAGACAACAACGCCAATTTTCATTTCCCTCATCTGCCTGTCTAGATCGTTATTGAAATTTTAAAAGGAAATCGTTTCTAAAAATAGTTGATGTTGAAATGAATAAGTATTTACCACTCAGACAGGAAGAACAGGATAGAACTGAATTTATTATGGAGCACAGCGGGGCCAATTGCAAATCTAGGTGGACAAAATTCGAAAATGTAACTTTTTTACTTTTAAATTAGCGCACCTTATGTTTTTTGAGTCGCTAAACTCGAATTTGATATTAGTTTTTTCTTTCCGCCTTTCAAAAAGCCCCAAAAGCCCAAATTTTTGGAAAATTGGGCTTCAGGGGAATAAATTATTTATGGGTATCAAATTATATGTTTCTAAGGTCGCTGAATTCGAATCTGAAATTCTTTTTGTGTGCAACCCCTTGAAAAGCCCCAAAAGCCCCAAAAAAACAAAATTTTCGAAATATTGGGCTTTAAAGAAATAAGTCATTCATTCATGTTGAACTATATGTTTTTGAGATCGTTGCGAATTCGAATCTGAAAGTCTTTTTGTGATGCAACCCCTTAAAAAGCCCCAAAAAAGCAAAATTTTTGAAATATCAGGTTTCAAAGAAATAAGTTATTCATTTATGTTGAACTATATGTTTTTGAGGTCGCTGAATTCGAATCTGAAATTTTTTTTGTAATATAGTCCCTCAAAAAGCCCCTAAAGTCTCGAAAACTCAAATTCTCAGAAAACTGAGCTTCAAAAGAAGCACAACGCATTTATATTGTGTAATATATTTTTGAGGTTGCTAAATTTGAATTTGAAATCATTTTTGAAATTCAACTCCTCAAAAAGCCTGAGAAACCCGACTTTTGAAAAATTGAGTTTCAAGCGAACAAGTGATTATTGATTTTTTAATCATACGTATTTATGCTAAAATTGTATTTGGAAATTCAACTCCTCAGAGCACCAAATCTCCCGTTTCGAGAAAATTGGTTATTTAGAAAGTAGAAAAATCCAAAGGGAGTTAAAAACCCTTTATTTAAACAAAAAAAAAACAAAAACAAAAACAAAAAAAAATTAATAAATAATTCAACAACTTATTGATGAGTACAGTAAATGTAACTATGAAACAAAATGCATTTCATATTATAATATAATATAAAATAAAATAAATTTGTAATCAAATAATTTTCCATCACAGTGTTGAGTAGTGGATGTGGAATTTATTGTATTTACATCCAGCATTTCGTATCTCGCCATCATTGCGTTTGTAGGATTCGCGCGTTGTAGTGTGGTGAAGTCATGAAAAAAAATGAAACAAAAATGTTGAGTCAGCAGAATAAGGAATAAAAGCATGAATATTGAATTTTAAAACATACATCATGAATTGAATGAATTATATTCTATTCTAGAAATATAAATTAAGTCGTTTATAGTGAATTATTATTTTACTTACCTGCTAAGAATGTGATTAGAAAAAAAAACTGTGATTTTTCGTGTAAAAACACGAAATTTTAACATGAAATCCTAAACAACCTACTTTCGGCGCAAATTGGCGCAACTGAAATGAAAACAGGCGTGTAAAGGAGCACTTTGTGCACAACACCACGTCGCCACTTTTAGGTCTGAAGAGGTTTGTGGTTTTGTAGGGAACAAAAATTGTAAAAAAAAAAACACCAAAAAAAATACGAAAATAAAAGAAATTCTCACATAAATATGGTGATTTGTAAAAAAAAAACACCGTGAAATGATTCATTATTTAACGTATTTTCATGAAAAAATATCATTCCCCCCAAAAGTGAATTTAAAACCACGTAACCATTAGTCATACATCAGCGTTTTCGCATTAGCGGGATATTTTGAGCGAAGAGGTAGGAGCTTGTGTTAATCATCCCCCTCTCATGACCACTACGGTTGAGTTATGGCTCTTGCGGCTTTTGTTTTTTATAGAGGAGGGATGTACACAACTTTTGAGTGCATTTTCAACCAGAAAATCGAATGTCATTTTTTGGCCTTTTTTCCACCTAGAATCGCAATTGGCCCCACTGTGTAGAGGTGGGAAACCAATCTACAACGGGCAAAGTCAGTCGCCTTGATCATCTTAAAAAATAGGCCACCCCTGTTAGTTTAAAGACCGTTGCTAATAAGTTTATAACGAATATGTTAACGTTACCCGTTTTTAAAAATTTTTAAATATTTGTATTTAACATAAAAATTTGTTATAAATACTTTCAACCACTTTTCGTAATTCGTTACGCATAAGTGTAGGTATTATAATTATATGGGTATATTTTTGACTTTGATACCTAAATATACAAATATATAAGAATGTTTCGAGGTTAATTCGTCTTCATATTATTGCGGATTGCTGTTCAATTTGGCAACATCGCGCCCTACATTTAAACATGTTAACCGCGTTGAACAAATTCCAATATTTTCCTCTGCGGACGTTCGGGTACAATGAACTGTAGATGTAGAGGGCTAGAGGCCTATAAATCTTGGGCGTTCAGGCCTATTTTTCCCTCTCTTTTTTAGGTACCTCGGACTTTTGGTATACGACCTGCACTGAGCAATCTAATAAGTAATAAACAATTATAGCATACAATTAATCATACCTTTCATACCCCTCCGTAAGAAAAGTATCACCCTTTTTTATAGATTGAATTTTCAATACGTACGATATACAAAGATTTTATTTTTTTCGTTTTTCCTTTATCCCATATAATTCTTACACGAATTTTGCATTTTCAAAATCAAATCTGTGTCCAAGAGTGGATATCATATATGATGTACTTGGCGCTGAAAATTCGGAAATACATACACCTTCGTACCAATCGGGTTTAACTGACGTATATCAATCTCGAATTGAACGGTATTTAGTACTTTACTTTTTATTTCATTTCTTTCAGCAAGACCAATATTGACAACATGCGCTGAAAGTATTTACCAAGATAGATTTAACACTCGCTTCAGCACAAATAACTTTATTACGAACTTCAGCGATGAGAATAATCGAAAAATATTCGGTGAGTTGGATGTATACAAAAAACGCGAATTTGTTCGCAAAGTACAAATCCAAAAAAATTATTAGTCACTTCATTAATGGTTCATAACGAAATCTGTTACAACTTTATTCTGGATGGCTTTGTTCCTTTTTATCGATTCGAATTAATGACAGAATATGTCCATTCGACAGGTGCAATAGAAATGTATTACACCTCTCCGAGTGAGTAAAAGTAATTAATCAATATAAATATTTTAACTCTGTACACGAATCGTAAATAATCGCTTTTGATATTTTCTTTTAGTTTCGGATGCAAATGGATTACCTTTGTATGGTGAGTCGAGACTTAGAAATACTTATACAATACACACAGAAACGAGGGAGCTACTTCCCACCTGTAGGCGTAATAATAACTTTTAACTCACTAACTTCCCTTTTTATTCAGGCCATATATATCGTATTTATACAGCATATGCTGCTAAGGGAATGGTGGATTCGGAAAACCTTAGTCCGTATAGGTTTTTAAATTTATTCTAGGACTAGCCATACGTTTTAATTCGCCGATTACACCGAGAGCTCATAAAATTCGTTCGACAAACTTGCCAATTAAATTTTTTCGTTACGCGTAATACGCCATTACAATTAGTATAATTGAAAATAAGAATTACACGTTTAAAAAAAATTAATATTGTAAACTTGGTGTTTTAAATTACAGCGTCTACCAAATGAACAAACTGAAATTTCTCACCTTTTCCACTTTTTTTTTTTCGATCTATGGAATTTAATTCATTCGCACCCTCCCCCACCAGGTATTATCGTTGATAATTTCGCTTTTGGATACGGGGTAAAAATCGTAATATGTTAATTAGTTTATTAAATTTGAAATTAAAATAATTCAATAGCAGTCAAGTTAACGTAACTGGATTGAAAGAGATTGTCATTTCATATCAGTTCAGGAAAACCCTTCCTTCTCCCTCCTCATACATGTCCAATTTTAGGTTATTGTAGAAAGCGACCGAATTCCCATAGAGATAAACTATTTTCTCTCTATACTAAGAGTTCATCTTTCAATTTTTGAAAGTCCAATGAGATTGTTAGAATCTTCTTTGTTTATCGTTCATCTTCTTGTGAAACTGATCGCTTTCTACAAGAACCAAAAAGTGGTCATGTATTATAAAAACTGAAGAATGTTGAAAATTAAGCGAGTTTTTTCTTTCCTACTAGGTATCGAGGGGGAGCAAAAACATCATCTAAAAAAAAATTAGCGAAATGGGAGACAATGAGATTAAAGATCATATTTTTTTGAGTGAATCGATATGGAATGGACCCTCACTTTAGAAAAACAACGAATCAAAAAAATATTCAAATTTCGTACTAATGTCATACCTTCGGTATATATATATCCTGTTAATTTTGTATATTTTTCGGACTTTTTGTTCGTGGTAGACACCATATCTATAAAATAATTCAAACACAAACATATCGTGCAACCAAGTGATGTTCGCACCCTCAGCGCGATATGCCCATCTCCAAACGAAATATCTATTTGTTCATTTATTTCGATTTTTTTATTATTATTTTTTTTAGTAATTTCGATGCCTAATGATATGTACTATAATTACTATTCAAATATTGAAAGCAATTGTCTTGGAAATTTATTTTAATTAAACGTGTGTTTTTATCCTCATTATAAATTTAATGATTTTTTCATGTAAGGTATTTATATGTATATCAGATAAAACTATTAGTTTTTCTGAGATTTTAATTTCTTTTTAATGGTGGTGGATTTAATTTTAATAATAAGTAGGGATGGAATTTGCATGTCATAAATATCGTACTTTATGCATATAATTTACGTTTTTTGCGGTTTGAAATATGTCAAAAATATTCACAAAAATCCAACAATATGCCTAAATATGTTCGATATAAGGGGGGATATATGCATCAAAATTTAGATACGACAAAAACAAAAAGAACAGAAACTTTATTCGAGAAGCGTAAAAAAGCTAACGTTTAAAGGATATTATTTCATAAATTATAACATTGTAAAATAAGCGATCACCATATTACGCATTCTGCATCGTTTTTGATGCGTAAACCCTTTAATAAGTCAAGTTCAGCTGAATTACGTGTTTCATCTATGCTCAAGTGAGACAACTGGTGCACAGTTGAAACACCTAACTCAGCAAGACTCAAGTTATTGAAGGGTTTAAACATCAAAACCGACGCATCTTCGTTTAACGGTTTTTCCAAATTTTTAATATTTCGGCAAAATACTAATACAATTTTTCATTTTTTTTTTGTCTTTGAAAAAGTGGATTTTCAAATATGGAAAAAAAGGTGAAATATCCCCTTAAAATATGTCGAAAAACGGGTAACAACCCCAAAAATATGTAAAAATATGTTCTTAAAAATTGAGCTCATTACTTGGAATTTTATAATTCGCAAAGATATTTTAAATATTTCTACCAGCAATTAACTAAAAAAAAAAAAAAAAAAAAAATATGTAAAAACATAAAAATCCCATCTCTAATCATAAAGCATGAAATATTTATCTAGTTGAGGAATTATTTCATATAGTATACCTATATTATTCAAGTGTAGGCATTTTATTGCAAATTACCCAACTCATTTAAATCAATATTTTTATTATTACCTATAATAAATTTGCAAATGTTTTCATCTTATACGTATAAATGTATAAATTTCAAGTTACGTACAGAAGTTGGGTTCTTTGAAAAATACTGAAAATTGGGTTCACCTTAAAAAATGGTTGTAGGAGCTATTAGCTTCCAGCAAACAGTTAATTATTATTTTCCCATCTTATAAATGAAAAAAATACACTTAATCGATGATTAGGATTCGGGCCGGGCACAGGTGTGGCGCGCTAGTGTTGTTTTACTTAAACTGGTAAAACTGATCAAAATTTAACATCGGATGATTTAAATAGAAGCGTTTTTGTTTTTTAAATTTTTCTGAGAAAACTGTAGGTTTTAAAAAAAAATTCATCATAGTTTAATTTTTAGAGGATAAAATTTTCTATTCAATGATATAAATATATAGTTACATTGACATCACCAGTAACGATAAAAATTTGAAAAAATTAGTTATCATAGTAGCACATTACCTATTCCATATAGCAAATAACAATAATATATGAATACTGAATAAAAAATCTTCATTCCACAATTCACTTAAAATACAACCACAACAGACTGATTACTGAACAAGTGTCAAAAAAGTAATGAGCAAGTGAATAGTTGACTTTAAATGATTAATACTACAATTAACAGTTAATTTCTATTGTTACCGGAGATGAAGATATAACAATGTTTACATCTGTGGAAAGGAAATTTTATCATCTAAAAAAAAAGTTATTAGGAATTTCCCTCTGAATGTCCTTTAAGAAATAACAGATCTAAAATTGTTAATTTTTGTTAAAATTTGTTAAAATCGTTCCTCGTAATGTGACTCTCCGATGAAAATTCAGATGCGAGCGGTTGTCAAAATGTACACGTTCGTTCAAAACCTCATCAAAATGTAAAAAAAAAGTATACCCGTAAAATCTTTTACTTTGATATCTAACACCTCTAACACCTCAATTTCGCACCTTTTTCGTACTTCACGTGCGTGGTAGACAGCATGTTAGTAAACCATACAATCTAAAGTACTGCATTTGTAGTTGGTAGCCGAAATTTTTCATCATGTATTTTTGGATTTTTTTTTCATTTGATACCTATATTGTTTAAGTGAAAGAATTTTTTTGCGAATTTATTTCAATTAGATTAATATTTTTATCATTACTGTGAATTTGATAATTTTTTCATGTTGAATATTTATGCGCAATTATAGGTATATATATATATATATTGATGAATGTATTAAGTTTTTAAGGTTCTAAATTTATTTATTTTATTTATTTATTTGCTATTTGACGCCATGTACAGCCCTGTGGCTAGAGACGTTTTTATTTAGGATTATTTTTAATTATATTGTATTTAATTTTGATTATAGCATATAAAAAATTTTGTTTTGAAATTATTTCATAGTAAACATTGGCAGGCTACTAATTACATACATTCTTTGAGACTTAAAATGCCAAGTACAGAACTATGAAGAGAACCATAGTTCTTATTACACGAAGGTAGAAAGAATTGATAGAAATTATAAAACTTGATTCCAAGCCTTATTGCTCAGCGTAAATCTCCCATAGTGCCAAATGCCAACAGACAAACAACGCCATCCACGTAATTAGACTCTGGGGATTTAACATTTGAATGTACATTAGGCACCTAGGTTCCCTCCCTCTACGTCTCTGTGTCAATCACAGAATGCCTATACCTTTATTATTATCGTCATCGTAACCCATTATATTATCAAGTTGAATGTGATGAAAAAAAATTTGGATGTTGGAAACGATTAAAATTGTAAATGTATGTATATCTGAATGTAGCATTTTCATATTATGCCAAGTGCCAAAAACATGTTTTCGAGATAATCGCGTTTCAAGTTTTGTACGCCTGCGTTGGTGGCTGAGGAGTTGCATATCATAAAATCAATCATTTCGATGGTGGTGTCATCTTTAGGCTACATTTTGAACCCTTGGAAGTAGGTATACGGCACTTTGATAGATTCGGATGATGTACATATTGTCCATGTATACCATGGTGCTCATAACTCAATTTCGCCAAAAATGGTACCTAGCATGGTATGAAAATGCTACATTCATCTATGTAATTCACACTAAGCTATAACACACAAATGGACTTGGACGCTTGTATCCTACAGATTTGTGTGTGATTATTAGTGATAATAAATTTACGTTTTACAATATTTAATATTCACTGTAACTTCCATATTTATTAATTTAGAAAAAATAAAAACGTAAGCAGCCATGCCGCATTACTGAAGCTGAGTTTTTAACTGGGGCTTGTTTTGATTTAGTAATAACCACGCTCAACCGTTCATCACTACAGGCCACACCCAATACCAAGTCTGAAAACCCCTACCCTATCCTTTCCAAAAACACTTAAGAAGTTCAATTTGACACAAATGTAGTATTTCTTGCCATGAAATAATCATGCGAACGCATATTTCTCAAATTATAACTATTTGAGTGTCCTCAAATTATCTTCAAATTTTGTAAATCCGCCATTTTGGATCCATTTTGATTCAAATTTAAGTGGTTATATTCTGGTCACAAACTAATCCTACACACAAAGTTTGACCATTCTAGGCCGATTTGGTGATGAGATATGGAAGATTCATGAAATTTCCTGCAGCAATTTCCCCTCCAAAAGCCGTTTTTTGCTCTAACTCCCCTCCAAAATCACTGAGGAAGCTAAAATCAAAATACGTTTGTCACTTGGGCTCATTTTATCATATGACACAGCAATAAAAAATTTTCGACCCCTCCTGTACCCCCACCACTATTTTAGGTTGATAACCCCGCCTTCCCCCTCCAACATCATGTATGGAAGTGAATTCGGGATATAGTATACAACTTATCCCCAATAACCATATGAATTCATATTAATTACATTTTTACCAACTTGAGGCTCCTCAAGCTCTACTCAAAATTTTGATAATCCGCCATTTTGAATCCATTTTGATCCAAATTCAAGAGGTCATATTGTGGTCACCAACTAACCTCACACACAAAATTTGACCTCTTTAACTTGATTTGGTGGGGAGATATGGAAGATTCAAGAAATTTCATGACTCAAAACTTCCTCAAAAAGCCGTTTTTTGATCTAACTCCTCTCAATATGCACTTAGAAGCTGAAATTTGGATATGTTAGTATCCGTGACTCACTCTTTCATATGAAATCAAAAACAAAAATTTGAGCTATTTGCCCCTTCTCCAGCCCCCTCAAAATTTGAGTGATCCGCCATTTTGAAATTTATCGAAAAAAAAAAAAACTATTTTTGCGTATTTGCAAGAAGAGTTCCTCACCGAATTTTGAGCGAATTTTATCCACACCGCCTGCGCAAAGTGAGTGACACAAAAAACGCAATTTTCTCAAAAACAGGTTTTTGCTAACTCGCCTCAAATGCACTTAGGAAGCTGAAATTTAAATATGTTGGTGTCCGTGACTCACTCTTTCATATGAGATCAAAACGAAAAATTTGAGCTATTTGCCTCTTCTCCAGCCCCCTCAAAATTTGAGTGATCCGCCATTTTGAAAGTTTTCGAAAAAACAAAAAAAATACTTCTGCGCATTTTCAAGAAGAGTTCCTCACCAAATTTTGAGCGAATTTTATGAATACTCGCCGGCGCTACGCGTGGGGGAAAAAATATATATATATATACCAAAAAGTTGGACATTTGCCAGATGATTACAAATGGTCTGAAACGCAAAGATTTGAAGACCCCACCCTCCCCCGACCTTCCCTTCCCAAATCAGGTAGGCTGTAATAGCTATCGTTTTGTTAAAAACTCAGCTAAAAAAAAATATATCAAGACAGAGAAAAAATCAAATGTAAAATCTTTTTAAGTTTCCATTTTTATATAAATGGAGGACTTAGCACATAATGGTGGTGTCTTCAAATCTTTGCGTTTCAGACTGTTTGTAGTCATGGCGATTTTAAAGTCGCACATGGTCCCATTTTGTCGCGCTGCGGTTTTTAACGCGAATTCCTTGCCAATACATAATGTTGTAACACATACGAACTTTATATCGTGAATATCTCGTTAACTAAAAGTTGGACGCGGAAATGAGTAGCACCACTGAACTCTTCGTTGAAAAATACACAAATTTAAAATAAAAAAAAACGCGGAGTCAGATTCCAAACCATCACCGAAAATTCAACTATTTAAAAATACGACTAGTTTTTAAAATTTGATATAAATGGGAGACAATTGCAACTAATTATTTCAGGAACTCGTGAAAGTTTTGAAAAGACTTCCATTCGATTTCTTCATTAATCCCAAAAGGTTACTTTTAGTTTGAAATTTCAAAAAAACTATCTAGTGAGAAAGTTTGAGGCCAAATGAATAACATTTTGAGAAACTTTGGAAGATACGATGTATATTGAGCAAGTTTTTCATCATTTTCCTTTGAGATGAACTGAAAACATAAATATCGGATGGCAATTTTTATTATTTTAAATAAAAGATGAAGGTGGTCGAAAAAATTACCAAACATATGTAATTATTATCAGTTTGGGTCGAATTTTGTTCTTCCTGAAAATTGGATAGGATGAGAAATAAGTATTTAATTGCGAAATAACGAACAGAAAAGGGGGAACAAATTTCGATTTGGAGGTTATTGGATGCTGGGTAAGTGCCTAAAAAATGTGATTTATTTGACAAAAATTTTATTTTTGGCTAATTTCAACCCATCTATATTATACTTGGTATGTAGGTGAAGGTATCTCTTAGGAGTATTCCACATTTCTTCTAGTCAGACATGACCTTGAAATTGATTTCGAAAATGTCAAAACGCTGTATAAGTTGCCATTTTCAATATGGTTGCAACCGAACAAGGCGCGCTGAGTCAAGATTTCGAAACCTGAGGACAGGATTTTTCCAGATATACTAAAATTTCTTTCGAATTTAACGAACGGTTTTTCAATAAAAATATTTATTCTGTCAGTAGGTAGGTTATTGAGAAATCGAATATTTTCCAACCCAATACAATAATGTTTTTTAATAGTTGATGGATGAGACTCTTGAGTTAAAAAAAATAATCAAACGAGATTTAATAAAATGCACTTTTATTTCACAATTATTAACCCGAACAAACTTTGAAAAATAACTTCTTAATATATAACGTATTAAATCCGCGAAGCTAACTCGTCTGACCGAAGTCAAGATAAAAACTGAGATGATTGTGCTTGGGAACAGGCTATTTTATATTAAAAGTTGTGGGTGAAGTGAGCCGTATGTGAGCTTGCACGTGCACTATGAGTGTCCGGCGCCGATGCCGACAAAACAATAAATTCGCAATTTTGAAAGGTAATTATTTGGGATAAATTGGCATATCGAAAATTTATACTGACAAGACGACAAGTACTTGACAGCGTTTTTAAACGTTAATATTTTTTATGGGATCGAATGTTTAGTTAAAAGTGTTTATCTTTATACATCAAAGAGTCCGACGACCATGATATCATTTTTAATATCATTGCGCGATCTTGCACGTGTGAGCTCGATTTGCGTATGTACAGTAAGTATGGTTGGCAAAAAAAAAAACTTGAATGTAGCAACACGTTTTTTTCGAATCAGCAATTAGTGTTATAGGGAAACTACACCGTCCACCATATCAGAATCTGATGTTTATAAACAAAACCAAAACAGTAGATCAAACGCAAAGGAGTTTATTTCAATATGTATATGTTATTAAATAAATTTCTTACGAGATTTCTCGATTCCGACAAACAAAATGGGAGGTGCATTTCCCCGGCACCCCCACTCCGGAATTTGGAAATGAAACTTAGTGCATTCGTTTGTGCTATGTTTGTGCTGGTTTGTGCCGCAAACCCCGTCGTTTGTGCTACTCTCCTTCCCGAGGTATACCTAAAACAATTTGGGGGTGCTGGGGAAACGTCCGCACCCCCACCTCCGCCGATGGGGTTGAAATAGGTCGCAATCGTTTGTGCTAAGTTTGTGCTGGTTTGTGCCGCAAACCCCGTCGTTTGTGCTACGTTTGTGCTGGTTTGTGCCGCAAACCCCGTCGTTTGTGCTACTCTCCTTCTCGAGGTATACCCAAAACAATTTGGGGGTGCTGGGGAAACGTCCGCACCCCCACCTCCGCCGATGGGGTTGAAACAGGTCGCAATCGTTTGTGCTACGTTTGTGCTGGTTTGTGCCGCAAACCCCGTTGTTTGTGCTACTCTCCTTCCTGAGATATTCAAAAAACAAGTTGGGGGTGCTGGAGAAATGAAAATTGAAAATGTGTATAAAAGGGTTGAAAATAATTCGATTGATTTGAATTTGATGGCAATCGTTTGTGCTACGTTTGTGCTATCAGATGCATTAATTTTTGTCTCTCCCCATCCCCTTTCCCCTTTTCCACTATTTCGGGTTAAGCATATGGGGAAATAACTCAAATACATATCTTAGGAAATGTTTTATTACTGAATACAATAGGAAAGATCGTCGTAAACAACATATTAACAATTATCACCCATCCTCTATACCCAAACCCCCCTCGAAGTGGATCACAGTTCCCCAAAATCGGTTTGTTCAATATATCTTGATAGAGTTGAATTTTAAGACTAAAATTGTTCAATTACATTTTGTTCTACACTAAATTTCTTACACGGCGATGTACTGAATATATTTACGCCATGAATAAGAGGAGAGTAGTATAGCATTTCAAGCATAGAAGGTTTAGAGTGGTACTAAATTACACCAAAGTCCAAATGCATACATGTACCGACGTATAAAACACCAAAAAAATTATGCAATATCCCCAATTGATTCTGGTACCCCCGAGAGCGAACATTCCTCATGTTTAAAATAAGAGGAGGTTGGTAAGACTGGTATGTACTTATTATCGCATTAGAGATGTTCAGTTGTACACTATAGTGGAGTGAAAAAAAAAATGTTCTTCAATTTTGATCAAATTTCGGGAGAAAGTTTACTTTGAGCTGAAAGTCCCCATACAAAACTTCAGAAGCCATTTACCACTTGGGGGGAGATAGAGGTCCTAAAGCAGGGTCATTAAAAAAAAAAAGTGATTTTTCACCTCTGTAACCTACGAATCGATACATAACCATAACCACACAGGGCTGGAAGTGTGCAATTTGAGGTTTTAATTCTCTCTAGCCCATCGGCAGATCGATTGGAGGCCATCTTGATCGCCCTACCTAGGGGTTGATTAGTTGCAGATTGACGATTTAAATTGCACCTTTCTAGCCCTGTGTGGTTATGGTTATGTATCGATCCGGAGGCTACAGAGACGAAAAACCACGTTTTTTGTGGAAAGCAGATGGACGATTAGCGTTTTAGAACAATTTTTGGCATAAATCCAAACATTGGCAATTCTGACTGTGGAGGATTGGCAACATTGCATTGTGAAATTTTCATTTCACGTGATTTTCATTATAACAGACATATTCATACATTATCCCTATCAATACGGCAAAAAATTCACAAAAAAAACTAATATTGGAGAAATTCTTGTAAAAATCGTCAATCATCAACACAGTCAGATTGCCAATGTTTGGATTTATGCCAAAAATTGTTCTAAAACGCTCCAAACAAATTTGAAATTCATCTTTTCTCGCTTCCTATTCCATGAAATGACTGCATTAATTACATAACAATTTCTCTGCACCAGCGTATGTTTGTACAACTGCCCCCTCAGAAAGTTAAAAAATTTTGAACATGTACATCACCAAACTATGTATATTATGGGTGAAATGAAAAAAAAAGAACTTCAAAATTGGAAAAAATACCCCAGTCATAAACTAGCTACAGTATCCCGACACCAAATATATAGGCCGTGCGTCACATCATCGCCTGGGCCCCAGGCCTCGCGTAGTGCCCGCTGCCCGCACAACAACAACTGACGAGACAGTAGAGTTGCGCAACCCTCAAATTACGTTAAGATAAAAATTAACTATATAATTAGATCTAGACTACATGAAGAGGTACCCCGTGAGTAAACCATAAAAGATTTAACTCACCAATTTTCTTCCATAGCTTCGATCTGCATACTCGGTCACTGCACTGATTTCTCTAGGTACAACACACCGGCTAAACGTCAACTTTAACAATACAAGTGAGACCAGTCTCGTCGCTCAACCAGACACCCTTCCATCAGCGCAGATAAAGATATCAAACAGGTACGAGAGTGCAAGTACGCGGGGCTAACGTTGCTGAAGCAAAAAAGGGTGAAAGGAGTCACGTGTACAACACACGTGTCCCATACTCTCACCAGGGTAGCGTTTCTCCATCAAATAGCGAGCCCGAACGAGGTTTCGCAGAATGTATATCTAGGGGTATCAAAAAAATACCACGCAAGAAATTTACCTTTATTTACAATTTTATTTAAATGATTATTGTAATTTATTTAAATATGGTAGAAATTTCATCCTCAGTCTATAAAAAATGATAAAAAAAAAAAAACAGAAATACTCCTTCAAATTTTTTTTACTATTAAGTATTTCAATGTAATATAACTCTAAAATGGAAAAAAAATCAAATTCAGATTGAATATCCATTATAGTTTTGAAGTAATGGAGCATCAAAATTAAGAACCCCAAAAAATCGCAGCTGTTCTTCAATTACAATGCGATCAAAAACCATAATGTAAAGCAAAATGTTAAAAATCTATTTATTTATTTTCTTTCTCACTTACTTACTTTCTTTCTTTCTTTCTTTCTTTCTCTATTACCAATGTTGATCTTGGAGACACGAGCGTACGAGCATATACAAATAAATTTATGGTTTCAGGAAGTATATGAAAATGATACTACATTGCTTTTACAGCAGATGATAGGTCGAAAATTTTTGCAGAGTCAAGTGATTAATTGTAACCAATTATTCGATATTTAAAAAAAAAAAAATCAATTGCGAATCTATGCGTCAATTCGCTCCGATGAATCGGAATTGTGAATTGATTCGAATGAAAGCCTGCGAATCATGAATCGCCTATCGATTCGTACAAAACCCTATCGAATATTACTTAATCAATTGAGTTTTTTAACATTTGAAACTTATTTCTAATAAATAATTCACTAATTTTGAAAAATATTTACCTACTTATCTGCGACTATTTCTTAATTTTAATGGCTGTTATTCTATGATAACTCCGAACCCTTCATATACATACAAAATTTTTGCAAGAAAACTGATGCTTTGTTAACTTACCCCTACAATAATGAAATAAACACAAAATCACCACGTGCTCAGTTCGCAGATGATATAAATCATTAGTTTAGGAAGTGTTGCCAACTTTGAAGAAAAAAAAATCGATCTATGTATTTCATTGACTCATTTCTTCTTAATTTAGTAAAAACACATGAGGTGCCCAAAGATGGGCAGGTGGCCAAAAACGGGTATTCTACCAGCCAGGATCAGCTGCTTTTTTAAGGAATCTCGTGTTCAATCGATCATGTCTTGATGAACAATGGGGACTTATTGCATTTAGACATTCTCAAATGTTTCCCTAGCGAATAAGTGATATGAAGACTGTGAAATTTCATTTCGGAATAACTCACCCATAAATTGTATTGCGAGAATTTGGGTTCAAAAGCGTTGCTAAATAAAGCAATGAATTGAAATAACGATTTAGGAGACCAATCATGACCACTTCAAAGGCGCGTAGCGCACTACATGGCGGGTCATTTCATAATTATTTGATATGAGTACATTACAAGCATCAATATCGGATGACATATCTATTCCTAATTCTTAATAACAAATGAAGGTTATGGAAAAAATTACAAAACATGGGCCAGGGTCATGGAAAACCCTTATTTGCGCATACACGTTTACCAAAACTGAAAACTCGAACAAAGTGGTGAAGGAAATGTCAAAAACAAAAAAAGGTATCATTATTTGAAATCATCATCATGAAAAATCTCTATTACTATGTACAAGATCACCAAAACCAAAATCTCGAAAAAAGTGTTGAAGACACACTTGAAATATAGAAAATCTTCATTTGAACCCAGTCTTCGCTTAAAGAAATGGTCAAATTGAAGAATCGACCCTTCCCTAGTAACAAAATTTTGCTGAAAAGCATACTGAAAACGCTCTCATTTCTGCCGAAGCGTGTTTTGGGACTTTTTTGCAGAAACGCATGCGTTTCTGCATGCTAAAACGCTACGTTTTAGCATAACGCAGCCTCATTATACTAAAACGTAGCGTTTTAGCATGCAGAAAAGCATGCGTTTCTGCAAAAAAGTCCCAAAACACGCTTCGGCAGAAATGAGAGCGTTTCAGTATGCTTTTCAGCAAAATTTTGTTACTAGGGTTGCATTTGAATCAGGGTAACAGAAAACACTTTTGAATGAAGTGTTACATTAGGCCGCGCCGCCGCCAGCGTTCAACTGGGATACAAGATGACCTTGAGTAAAACTGGGGGTTTAAACTTCCGTTTAGAGGAAACGTGTAACGGCTCCATAATTTTACGAGTTTTAGTGTATAAATTATAAGGTTTACAGATTCCCGAGAAGTATCTAGGAAGCTTGAATACAAGTTTCAATTTCTTGTGTTGGAATTTGCTGCTTCTTTTAGTTTGCTGTTTGTAGATACTGCTGAATTAGGAAGATCTAGTTTGAATGAACGAGAACTGTTGCGAGATAAGGCGCACCTTGAGCACAATTTTTTCATTTTTTTATTTTTAATTTTTGAACGATGAATTGATTGCTCCATTCTTGCTATGACTACTCATGAGGGCTTAAAAAATTTACAGCTGCAATATTCTTTGTATTCGTGAGCAGTGACTAATATTACTTGATTTTTAAATGCAAAGATTTAAAACTGCAGAAAAGTTGCGAATAAACTAAAAATTTTCTCAGCTGAACTATCCCTAGTGTACAGTGTACCCGCAAAAAGACCAGTAGTATATATTGTACAGGCATGTAGTAATTTTTCTTCGTGATTACATGTTAAATTTTCAACGTTTAGAAATCAAAGCTAGAACGAAGCAGTTTTCGCTATACGTACGAACATTCAAGGTTTTAAGCAGGTCTCGTTAGTACATTATTTACACAGCTGTACTGACTACATACAACCTACCCATTTTCGTACTCGTATTGAGCGAGGCATGAACATGAATAATGCGTTTTTTTTTTTTTTTTTTTTTTTTTTTTTCGTTTATAACTTCTACATAGTTTGTTGCAATAAATCACAATATTTCGATGACAGCAAGCTGTCTGCTATGTGATTCCCAATACTGAAATTTTCAAATTGTTCTAGCGAATTACTGATACGAAGATTGCGAATTTCATTTCAGAATGACCTTCCCATGAATTGTATCACAAAAATTTTCATTTAAAATTGTTGTTGACCTAATTAGTGAATTGAAATATTGATGTTAAATGCCAATCTTCAGAAAACTACTTACGTTAGTTCGTCAATCCTGTGACGCACCATATCCATATTTACCAGCTAGCGAAAACTCGAAAAATGTAGTAGGGGATTTGTCAATGCAAAAACAGGGACGTACCGAAAGGGGGGGAGGGGGGAGCTTCCCCCCTTGGCTTTCGAAAAGTTGGTAAATTTGACCACTTGCGCAGTATTATTACAGCTATTTTTACATCATTTTTTGAAGACTAACAAGAAGACTGTGACATCTTATTTAACATCTTATTCGCGAAGCAAAAAAAAAAAAAAAGGTCAACAGTTGGTAAAATTTCATGGTATAAGTTGGCAATTTTTGGTTTTCTCCCCCCGCCACCGGAAGAATGTCCTCGGTACGCCCCTGTGCAAAAATTTGGTATCTTCCCAAAGCTGCATCATCGAATATCCTAATTTACGTATACATGTGTGTATAAGTGAAAACTTGAAAAAAGAGATAGGGGAATAACAAAAGATCGGTCAGCGTCATCAAAAACCCTTATTAGCGTATACGTGTTTACCAAAACCGAAAGCTCGAAAGAAGTGGTGGGGAAAAGGTTGAAGCCAAAAACAGGTATCATCTTCGAAACCAGCATCACAAAAAATCTCTATTTTCATATACATGTGTTCATAATCAAAAACTCGAAAAACGAAGATAGGGGAAAGGTTAATACCAAAAATAATGATATTAGTTCCTTGCACTGAAAGCAGGGTAATAGATAACGAAAATATTTGAATGAAATATAAAAGGTATATTTAAAAAAAAATATAAATATAATAATAAATCTTTGAAAGTGGTCTACAATGATGCATTTAGTTTCCACCCATCAGAAGAAGGGGTTCGCCGTCGCGCTGGTAGAAAGCGAAAGTAGCATTAATATGTGCGCAGACGTCTTAGATTGCACCGCCAGCGTTCAACTGGGATACAAAATGACCTTGAGTAAAACTGGGGGTTTAAACTTCCGTTTAGAGGAAACGTGTAACGGCTCCATAATTTTACGAGTTTTAGTGTATAAATTATAAGGTTTACAGATTCCCGAGAAGTATCTAGGAAGCTTGAATACAAGTTTCAATTTCTTGTGTTGGAATTTGCTGCTTCTTTTAGTTTGCTGTTTGTAGATACTGCTGAATTAGGAAGATCTAGTTTGAATGAACGAGAACTGTTGCGAGATAAGGCGCACCTTGAGCACAATTTTTTCATTTTTTTATTTTTAATTTTTGAACGATGAATTGATTGCTCCATTCTTGCTATGACTACTCATGAGGGCTGAAAAAATTTACAGCTGCAATATTCTTTGTATTCGTGAGCAGTGACTAATATTACGTGATTTTTAAATGCAAAGATTTAAAACTGCAGAAAAGTTGCGAATAAACTAAAAATTTTCTCAGCTGAACTATCCCTAGTGTACAGTGTACCCGCAAAAAGACCAGTAGTATATATTGTACAGGCATGTAGTAATTTTTCTTCGTGATTACATGTTAAATTTTCAACGTTTAGAAATCAAAGCTAGAACGAAGCAGTTTTCGCTATACGTACGAACATTCAAGGTTTTAAGCAGGTCTCGTTAGTACATTATTTACACAGCTGTACTGACTACATACAACCTACCCATTTTCGTACTCGTATTGAGCGAGGCATGAACATGAATAATGCGTTTTTTTTTTTTTTTTTTTTTTTTTTTTCGTTTATAACTTCTACATAGTTTGTTGCAATAAATCACAATATTTCGATGACAGCAAGCTGTCTGCTATGTGATTCCCAATACTGAAATTTTCAAATTGTTCTAGCGAATTACTGATACGAAGATTGCGAATTTCATTTCAGAATGACCTTCCCATGAATTGTATCACAAAAATTTTCATTTAAAATTGTTGTTGACCTAATTAGTGAATTGAAATATTGATGTTAAATGCCAATCTTCAGAAAACTACTTACGTTAGTTGGTCAAGCCTGTAAGGCACTCTATTTAGCAGGGAGGGATGGGCAAACAACATTTTAGGGGGTGGACGGTTATTCCACACTCTTCTTATAGCTTAAAAACATGAATAGGCGATGTTTTTTTTTTATTATTTTGAATAGAAGGTGAAGATATGGTATCCGAAATCACAAGAAATGAATTTATGAATTACCAAGTCGTATTTCGTTTTCTCTTAAGTACAACACATGTATAGATATGGTGAGTTTACAAAATGATGTAAAAAAACCCATGAAAAATTTCAGTCTGCGTTATGCGCAACTGGGTATTGGACAGGTATCTATAGGAAGGTGATTTACTTCGTAAAAATTCCATTTTCCTCTAATCTCAACCCATGTACTTGTAATTACATATGTCGATGAAGGGGTACCTTTTGATTACTATACCGCATTTTTTCAGATTTTTTATTGGTAAATATGACCTTATAATTGATTTCAAACTGCTTCAAATCGATCAATAAATCGTCATTTTCAGTAGGATTTCTTCCAAAGTAGACGAAACAAACTAATATTTCGAAACCTTCGATCAAAAACCTCGATCCTTGAATTGAAAATTTCTTCAGAAGAGGTATTTTTTGACTAAAAATAATAAAATAGAAGCACCGTAAATGGAAATCCAAGTGAAGTCATTGGTCAAATCCCATGAGCAATCAATACAAAATCATAAATTCCAATATATAGGGTGGAAGAAACGAAAGGTGCTACCAAAAATGGTGAGAACTGACTCAGGATTTTGAAAATGAGTAGAGCTGATTAGCCTTTGGAGCTGATTAGTTTTTGGAGCTAATCGAAAGTAAAATAGCGTTAGTTGATTTTTGTTTCAGCACTCAGCTTAATAATTTTCAATAAAAGCGTATGGAATAATCTAGTACTTCTCAAAATACATTCAATATTTATACCGTGCGTCCAAGTGATTAGGGTACAATCAGCGAAAAAATCTTTTTTTCAATTATAATAAATGATTTTTTCAAATGAGAAGAAACTGTAATGCATTTGAAATGAATTCATCAGCCTTAGAATTCATTGAAGTAATTTTAAAAATAATTTCTGATTTCGAAATTGTAGTTTAATTCTTATTATGTTATCAACAAACTGAGATTTTTGCGCTGATTGTACCCGAATCACTTGGACGCACGATACATTGAGATACATGTAACGATTTTGGAACCATAATGTCTGGATAAAATGCTAGATTTCAAATTCGGGATTCACATTTTGCTAACCTATTTATAAAGGTGAATGCAAATGAGCTAAACCCCATTTTTTCGATTTAGTGAATTTCTTTGAAGATATGATCTCGTTTTTTGAACGGTGTTTTGGAGCTGAGAAATACATAGTTCTCGAGTTGCTAGTATTTTTGTGAATAAATTCGATTTCAACGAAATATTTGTAGGTGAAAACGTCAAAGCAAATCATACATGTTTTTTTAACATGTTTTATAATTTTGAGAATTTTTTCAAGTTGACCGAAACAGAAGTAGTAATACCTCATTTGCTATTTCTCAGAGGGAGCGATTACAATCATTCATAAATACTACCATTTTTCATTAAGTACTTTTTGGTGATGATTTGAATGTAATTAAGATGAAATTTTCGCTATTTTGCTTATTTCAAAGAATTATGGTATCGCTGAAGTTTGCAATGATTGTATTCCTATTCAAAAATCTGAAACGCGCTACCGCTAGTCCGCTACGTATAACAAACGAAAAGAGGGGATAGAAAATTCGCAGGTACTCGTCGCTGATAGGCTGTAGGAGATACCAGCGTCATTGCAGGGGATTTTTTTTATTGCACCCGCTAATGAAGTCATTCGCACCATTTATAAGCGCTCGTTATCGAGTTCTGGATACATTTCGTTGCGAATTTTGACTGAAACTTGAATTGGTGCGTTACGTTATAGTTTATCGCGGTATCTTCAAAAATTTTATAGACATGAAGAAATCTATAGAATTCATCTTAATGACTGTGATAACAGGTACGCATATTATCGAGGAATTAAATTATCTAGCGAGCTTATACACTCGAGTCTGCTGTTTTAAAACTTGTAAAATCACTGGTTTTTAGTAGACTTCACTTTCAAGTAAAATTCACTCATGCATTCTCTCGAGTTTTTAGTGGACTTGACTATCAAGTAAAATCCATTGATGGATTTACTCAAGTTTTGTGTATGATTTGTTTTTTGCTTCAAATTATCGATATGCAACAATGTAACTCGAGTAAAATCAAACATATCAACTCCAAATTCGCAAGATACATAGGGTGAGTAGGGGTTCAGTGTTGAGTGGTTTTTTGAAATTGATGCATTCATACCAAAATAAGCTTTCGAAGTTCAAAGCTTTCAGAAGACCCCTTTCATGTAAAAAGAACTTGAGTTAATTAGAATATTGTTTGTAGCAGCTGAAATATGCATAGAAAAAACTGGATAAAATTTTGAAGTCTACCTTCGCACTTTAAGTTGAGCTTTTGAAATTTCAAGGTGCTATAGTTTTTCGCTTATAGGTACCTCGCTAACATGGCGTCATAGAGGAAAATTACAAAGATGGATGGTGATTTGATTAAGTATAAGGATTTTTATAAATTTTTCAAAAAGTTCGCATTTTTTCAGACAAATTACTTCCAAGTAAAAAAATCTCGTGACTGCTGCAAATCTAATCCTATGTAGGATTTTTTTTTGAAATCATGAAATATAACGTCATAACTGCTCATCTTAGTGGAAATTTCGTCATTTGTGCAGATATAGTATTGAAAACTTTTCTGAAAGTCAGAAGATAGCTTCAAAATCGTAGCATTATACTGGGTGACTACTTGATTCGAGCACCCAGGCGACAAAATTAGCTAAAAGGCGAATAAATTTAATAGGTACATACACGTATTTCTTATAACGAAAAAATAATTTAAAATTTTGCATTTTATTGATAGACGCTTTTAAGCATTAAAGGTGTAACACGCGATTCACCGTTACAGCGGGGCATACAAATTGAATTAGTGATCGAGGAGGCTACCTCCATTTTAATCCGAATCGTTTTCAGCTCGGCACCAAACCCCGTAGATGGACGAAGATACACGAATATGCATCTTGCCACTACGAGAATTACCAAAGTTAGGGGGGCGATATACTAAATTGTAATGTACTTTATATGCGAGTATTAACATTTCAACACATTAAATGAAATTAATAAAAACCAAACAGTAATTAAGAATTTTATTTGTCAATTTTGATGTAACATATTCATTTATACAATTTTTCCGAATTATTTGAAACCAAAAACGTACCGTTTACATAAATTTTTAACTAAAATTCCAAAACTCGATCCAATCGCATAATTCGAGGCTCCAAGCTGACGTGATTAGTTATATATCAGCCATATACACGTCATCGATATTGATCACATGCTCGGGCGCGCAGATGGACGAGACCGACGAACATTTTAATTTAAATTAATATCTTATTTAAAAATAAATTTATAAAATTTATAAATATTAAATATTAAATATTTATTAATAATATAAAAAATAATTTTATATTAAATAATTTTTAATTAAATATATAGGTATATTAAAATTAATTGAATTAAAAATTTAAACAAACAGCTCATGGAGTCTATTTTGAGTCGAAGTGTAAATTTTTTATTTATGTTTTTTAAAACGATTTTTTTTTTTTAAATTATCCTCTACTTCGATTACTGTTTGGTTCTTTATTTTTCGACCGACTTTTTGATGACTTTTTATTTTCGTATGCCAAAAAGCGGTCGAAAAAATTAGAAAAATGGTCTGTGTCGTGGTGCGAGTCTTTGAACGTGACCTATTTTAGGCACGAGCAATACTCGATGGCACCTCCGATGTGTCCAATGCATTTGCATGCTGACCAGCAGAAATTGTCATCGGCACAACGGTAGGTGCCGACTACTACGAGTCGAAGAGTTCAGTTCGAAAGACTCCGTTAGATCGTCCACGCGAAACAATATATTTTTATGCAGACAGATACGTTTCTTTTTTATTTTCTTTTTTTTTTTTTCTATTTGATATATCAAGTCACATAAAATAATTTTCTTATACTAAATTGTTTTCATCTAAATTAAATATATTATTCGCAATTATCATCTCAAATCATTTTTCGTTTCTCTTCGACCAAGTTCGCGCATTCGCCTACAACAGAAATCGTGCGTTTGTTTACGGCGAAGGTACAAGACGAACGCAACATCTGTTACAAACAAATTTAATTTATGCCATTTATTCTTGCTAATATCATTCAAATACATAATTCATTTCTGAGGGAAATATTTTTGGGCTTAGCGAGCTCAAATCAAGTAGTCACCCGATATAAGGTCTCAAAACATTTCGCAAATCGTCTTCAAATGTAAATTTTCCAAATAAAAGCTCTGAAGTTATTTGCGGAAATAAGTTGAATTTTTCGGAACTTTAAGATGATGAACTTCATTGAAAGTAGCATTGTCAGCATAAATAGCATTCAAAGAGATTATAATTGTGATGATAGACTTGACCTGAAATGTACATTAGCTGAATAAGTTTAAGAGTCCATTGGTGCGCGAGGAGTTGAAATTTTGAAAGTCAAAGTTTTAGCTTTACGTTCATTCGATAATGGATTAACGTGAAATTATGAATTATTGGAGAAAGGAAATAATATTTTATACCACTGGATGAAGACGCGTCGAACGACGCGAAACGTCGCATATTAAAATCGTTTATTTTTGTGAGTTGTGCGCCTTTTTTTAAACTTTACACTTAATTTATATTATTTTCACTGCAGTTTCAGTTGTATATTGCCCAACAGCTAAAGGTAATTTATAAAATACACAGATATATAAGTTTTTTCAGCTGAGTTTTTTAAATAAAAACAACTATTACAGCTAACCTTATTTGAATAAGAAAGTGAGAGAGGCTGGGGAGTGTGTCTCAAATCATTGCGCTTCAGTTTCAGACCATTTGGCACTAAATAGGAAATACCCAACGCCGGTTGGTTCAGGTTTTGTCGTTTTTTGTTGATCTTTATTGAATTTTGCAGTTTTTATAATAATTGAGAAGTTCAATTTTTTTTTGATTCATCTCATAATGGCGGTTTACTAAAAATCTAAATACAGCTCAACATTTATACATGCGAGAGTGAATCGAGAACACCAACATACACAAATTTCAGAATCCCAAATTGATTTCGATGGATGTTGGAGCAAAAAACACATTTTTAAGGAGATTTTGTGGTATAAAATTTGGTTAAATCTTCCATATCTTTTCATCAAATCAATACAGAAAGGTCAAGCTTCGTATAAGGGGTTAGTTAAAGTCCTGTAAAATGACCCCACGAATTTAAGTCAAAATGTATCCAAAATGGCGTATGGTCAAAATTCAAGGAAGGCTAGAGGAGTCGCGAATCGCTCAAAATTGATAAATATAGACTTATATGATTACTGGTAAAAAAAATTATGGCAACGAAAATGTTCTACAACGCACTTGACATTTAAAAACGTTAAAGATTTTTGATTTTGTAACTCGCGATTACAGCCTCATCTTGGGTCCTTTTATTTAAAATTTTTATACATTATTTTCTATTATTGTTGTTTTCAACGTGTTAATCTTTTTTTTTTTTTAATTAAAAAGAAGAAGATGCAAAAATTTTGGTTTTTCTTAACCCCTCATCCAAATATGCTCGAAAACAGTTGAAAATCTGCACAAATACTTGGGTAACTACAGCACAAATGACATGGTACTTATTTTTGAAAAAGGAGAAAATTAATCAATTTTTAATTTTATGATGCCACTTTTGAGTGAAATTTAACGGGTAAGGATGTCCCAAAAATGAAAAATGGTAAGAACGTAAAAAATTTGATTCATGCTCTAAAATCCATTTATAAAAAAAATTGCAATTTTGAAATTTAAGTCATCATTCAAAATTTTTACCCTCCTCCCCCCATTTCTGGATTGAGGGTTCGGATTTGCGGTAATTTTGACGGGAACCTAAAATTTCATCAAAATCGGATGCGTAGTTGTGGTGGTGAAAAGTCACAAATAAAAAACTCAAGCCATGCAGATTCACATATGTATGTATAATCACACATCACATATGTAAAGCTACGAGAAAAAAATAACAATAAAAAAAAAGCCAAAAATAATATGTTGTTCCAATCGCTCAGCCTCTCCTAATGGATGGATTTCGATAAATCTTTTTTTTTTTTTAATCGCAAAAATTATGCAGATATGTCATCAAGCAAAAAAAATTAAAAATTTTAATCAGAGAGTTCAAAAAAACAATTTTTCTCTTTTTTTATTGTATAAAAATTAACGCGTTCGTTACGCGTTGCCGTATTCCACTCCACTTGCTTGGCTGTGGGGTGGAGCCTGCCATGCCGCCTAGTTCGTCCGTTACACGACACATATCATCATTCATGTTATGCTGTTCGAAGGAGTCACACCAAATAGGCAATCCGAGCGAAGCGAGGAGTGCCGCGGGGTCGGGACGTGAAGTGGCCAGAGGGCGAAGCCCCCTAGTATATATATAGAGATAGATATACCACGAAGTTGGACATTTGCCAGATGATTACAAATGATCTGAAACCCAAGGATTTGAAGACCCCATCCTCTTTCAACACCCTTCCCAAATCAAGGAGGCTGCAATAGCTATCATTTTCAAGTTGAAAACACAGCTAGTACTTTTGAAAAATCACAAAACTAATTCAATGTTATTGCATTCTAAACGCCCTGACATGAAAATTGTTTCAATTTCTAGGCCAAGACCTCCAAACCATACAAAGTGAGGTTGCTACTTTTTTTCAAAGTTTGGATAGTATTATGCCTAATGAAAATGATAGTGCCGTAGGTGATTTTCTTGAACGTAAGATATCATTTAATTATTAATAAATAATTATGAACAGATTCATCAGAATATTACAGATATGAGTTATTCTCTCTTGAATCAAACCCATTTTTTCAGGAATTGGAGTAGGCATAGACGCGATCATGAGTAGGCAGATAAGCGGAGGTAGGTACCCATAAACCATAAATTTAACTTCTTCGTTCTGAAATTAAACTAGTACATAATCTTTTTTTTTACTGCAAATCCTAAGGGTACCAGTCGCTCTGTATCATCTTAGGGTATGTATACTGTGCGTCAAAGTGATTCAGGTACAATAAACGTAAAAATCTTAGTTTGTTGATAACATAATACCTAAAAGTTAAACTACAATTTGTAAATCAGAAGTTATTTTTAAAATTACATTAATGAATTTTAAGACTAATAAATTCATTTCATTTTCATTACAATTCCTTTACATTTGAAAAAATCAATATAAAATAATTGGAAAGGATATTTTGTCGCTGATTGTACCCCAATCACTTGTACGTACCGTATATTTACCTATACCTGTTTCTTCATATGAATATTGTCAAGTTCAACGCAGGAAAAAAGGAGAAGTTGTAATATTTCATGAAATACGATTTGTATTCATTTTCGTTGAATATCCAATGTGTATCCAATTCAAACATTATGAAATTCGATTTCAATTTTCTGCAATTTAATTTATGTAACGCTCGATTCATCATTACAACGCAACGCACAAATTCAATCGGTGATGCAGGACAGTAGGATTAATTTTTTTTGCAAATTTTTTAATTTTCGAAATTTGGAATTTTTAAATTTCAACGCATATTTTTTGCGTAATGTTGACGATTAAAACATGATGATCTCCTAAATTTTATAATGAATTCCCTTCACCTCCCTCGACAGAATAAAGTAGACGTTAGCGTCCGAATCTCAATATAAAAAGCTTTGTTTTTATAACTAAATTAACATTAATTGAGTCTTCAGTGGCAAAATGTGAAATTTATTTTCCGTAATGAAATCTCCTCTACTTATTATCATCATTGCATACTGTATGGAGTAGTAAAATTTTTTCGAAATCAGTTCTTTAATTTTTTTTTATTAGGATCATCAAGCAGAGGTTCAAACGAAAACAAGCAAAGTAAGTATCCGATTATCCATGAATCATAGATTTTACTTCCTGCTTCTGAAATTAAGTTCGTATAGATAATCATATTGAGCTGTATACTTGAATATATACATTTGTAGAGTAAGTCGGTTCCTTCGTGTTAGGTATATCATTGGATGGAGCAGTTGTAACTTCGCAAAAGTCTAAAATATTCAATTAACGACGATTTATGCCAAAATCGTCGAAATTCGAAAGTCACACATCAACTTTTTTTTGGAGGGGGGAGGGGGGGTGTTCAAAAAAAAGAATTTATAATTTCTAAATTTTCAAGATTAATTAAAATGAATAAACAAGGAAATTGAGTTGATAGTTGTTATTGATGAACTAACTCTCTTTTATTTCGTTTTCTATAATCTTAAATAACAGAAATAGTCATCTGGCCAGGTAGCCAAATATTATTGAACATAGAAAAAAAAAGGGCGCGAAGCGACTAAAATCGCGATCTTTCGCGACATTCTCGACGAATAAAAAAAAAAAGGAAATAATATAAAAAAATGAAAAATTCAAAAAAGAAATTAAATAATAATACTAAATTTCGAGCGGATATAATTTTAAAATAGGTCGAATAAGAATACCCGTATTAGTTAAAACTCTTACGGAACGAACGACACCATCAAGACTTTTAATTAATTCATCTATTTTACCCATTTTCCATTTGCTTCTTAGAAGATGTTTTGTAATATCTCCCAAAAGTACTATTTCGCCAATGGAGGCAATGCGAGGAACTGAACCTCGTTTTGAATTTATTATCCTGTCCTTTTCGCGTAGATTTAATACGTAATCGTTTACTTATATGATCCAAAATGATCAAGAATATGTTTTCCGATTCCCCACATTTGGCAAAGTTCATTTTTGGTAATCGAAACATGTTGAGTAAGTGTTCCTCCATTGGCTTGAAAATTCAAAAAATGCGAAGGAGTCAAAAAATTTTCTGATAAGTCGATAGGATCGAACCCAACGTGAACAAGTGGCCTTGAATTCAACATCATTTCAGTTTCGGCCAAAACGGATCGTAGTTCAGATACGCGAAATAAAACTCACCGAAAAGAACGTCGAAGACACGATTCAGCATATTTAATTAATCGTTCATAAACTCCACCCATCCATGGTGACAAATCTGGAATTAATTTCCATTCACAATTATTTCGCAGCATTAAATCTGTAACATCTTCAGTTTCAAAAATTTTTTTGACTTTTTTAAATTGTATAGCATTATCAGAATAGTATATTACTATACAGGAGGCGAAAGTGATGTTTTTTTGTCGTGTGCGAATGTTGGCGGATCGAGCCGAAGGTGAGTGAAGCCAATCGCACAAATCGAAAACAGTAAGCTAGGACACGATAAAATACGTATAACGATGAAAATTTCGTTATATTTGTATCGAAAGGAGGTGATATTTCGTTGTTATTCGCAGAAGTTATCAAGTTTAATTCCTTTTTGGGCATCTCGCCCCCATCCCAATGGAATTTAAAGAAGGGATTAGAATTAATTTTAGAGTCGAAAGAATCCCAGAAGGCGTTCCATTTAGTTATGTTCCCCTTAAAAGTTGGAAAAGGAATTTTTGTCAGTTTTAGTGTATTTGATTTTTCCCCACTTCCATCAGAATTTCGTAAATTTATACATATTGGAATTTCTTGTATTACCAATCGTCAATTTTAAATAAAATATACTCACGGGGGCTTACACGCCTTTATTATTAAAACACTAATCAAAAAATTACATCGTTATACATTAATATATGGTTTACATTACGATCGTCTATCTTGCTTCACATGCTCCAGCAAAATCAACAACGTCATTTTGTAATCTAATTAATCTTGACCGAATGTCGGGATCAGTGTTACCACTGATCCCAACACTCCCCCCATTCGGGAAAGTATCTCATATAACACATCGCTATTGAGTAGGTACCAAGCCCCGCCGTGATGTTACCATCACGACTATTTATTTTAGTACCCACTGTCTCATCTCAAGCGTTTTCATCAAAAAATCTCTTCGTCTTCGTTGAGGTGAATCTGCAGCACTGAAACAAAGTTACAATTTCTGCAGTAATATGTCTTTAGCTATTTTAAAATTATTTGGATTTAAGGGTTTTGTAAATACATCAGCCAGTTGGGATTTTGAGTCTACCCACTCCACTCGTACCTCACCATATTTTACACATTCACGCACTAATTGGGCTTCTGGCTCAACTATGAATTTTAATTTTGGTTTACTCGCCACTACTGTACAACTCACCGCAGATTTATTATCGCAATAAGCGATTGCCGGATAAAGATATTTTCCAGTGATCTGCCTTATTGTGCCTTGTAAGCATTTCATTTCGCGTATTGCCTCGTTCAATGCCCTAAATTCTGCTTCGCAAGTAGACGAGACTCTTCTTTTTCTACGTCTAGCCGACCACGATACCACATCACCAAACAATCTAATTAAATTCCCTTCAGTAGTTTTATTAGCAGGTTTTACATCACGAAAACTCGCATCAGCATAAATTTCGAGAATTTCAGTTTTACTTTCATATTTTAAGCCTAAATCTTTTGTACCACGCAGATAGCGTAGAATTCTTTTTCCCCTCACCCAGTCCAATTCTGTAGGATTTTTTAATTTTGTACTCAGTTCATGAACAGCATATGATATGTCCGGTCTAGTTCCATCGGTTAAATAACGTAGTGAGCCAATCAATGCATCAAACGGATATTTTGTCGGATTTAGTAGCTTTTTCATTTCACTGTTTTCTGGACTATCTTCAATGCTCTTTAGTAATTTTTGATGTGCTGCGTGTTCCACCATAGGGGTAGGAACCGGTTTGCAGTGGCTCATTTCGAACCTGTCTAAAATCTTCTCTACATACTCTCGCTGATCTAAAGTAATGATTTTATTTTTCTTATCACGTTTTATATTAATGCCTAAATACTTTGATGGTTCTCCTAAGTCATTGATTCTGAATTCTTTTGATAAACTGTAGATCGTTTCATTTACTTTCCGTTCACTATTACTCGCTATTAATATATCGTCTACATAGACAACTAAAATAACTGTTATGTCACTACTACATTTAGTAAATAAGCAGGGTTCGTACATTGTATTTTTAAAGTTCAGTTTTTCCACCACAGCAGTGAATTTTTCATTCCATTTGCGTGGACTAATTTTAAGACCATAAAGAGCCTTCTTGACTTTGCAAACGTACTCATCACGGATATCATTTTCCATAATACCTTCAGGCACTTCCATAAACACTGGTCTATTAAGCTCCCCATAAAGAAATGCTGTTTTAACATCTAACTGCCTCATATGGAAGTCATATTTATTAATAATGGCCAAAATAACTCTAATATTTGGTAATCTTTCTACCGGAGCATAAATTTCACTCAAAGTATAATTTCTACGCTCCTGAAAGCCTCTAACAACCAATCTTGCTTTATAAATATCTTTCGATTTCTTTTTAAATAACCACCGCGATGTCAGGAATTTTCCTTTCCATTCATCATTTTTAACATCACTCCGTTTCAAAATATCCCATACTTTGTTTTCCTCCATTGATAGTTTTTCTGCTTCTATAGCTCCTCTCCACTTCTCTCGATCTGGCATAGCCAGTGCTTCTGTAATCGAGGTTGGATCTCGTTCAATTTCAGCCATAGCTACATATGCTACATCCATATCTTTATTCACCTTAGATTTAATTACCTGAGTAAAGGCTAAAAGCTTCATATCGATATTAGTTTTGATATTAGCATTTGTACATCGAATCTTTTCCTCTTCTAGTTTATCATTTTTCTCATTCAACTCTTCTACATCTAAATTTTTCATCGATAAATCGTTGAGTTTTTTCGCCTCTAATCTCGTCATTGGTTTTCGAGCTAAACTGGTTTTATTTAAAATTTCATTCTCAAAATTTTGAAACCATTCATAGTCCTCAATTTCCTCTTTGGGTTCTGGTATGACTGATTTTCCAATTTCCTCACGAACTTGTTTATATACCAATTTTTTATTAAATCTCACTTCTCGAGTTTTGATTATCTCACCTGTTTTTATATCGAGTAACAAATATGCGTTCGTGTCATAACCAACCATAAAATATCGTTTAAAACTATTTTCGCTCACACTCGTTCGAGGATCGAACTTTTTAAGCTCGCCCTTTTTTAAAACTTTTGGATAAGCTACGCAACCAAAGCGCACCATCCAATCGATTGTGTCATGGTTTCGCGGATCAAATTTATTTATCGGTATTTGCATTTTTATGCCTTTATGTGGAGTTCTATTCAAAATATACGTCGCAGCTTGCACCGCTAAATCCCAGAGATTTTTAGGGAAACCTGAGTCGAACATTAAGCTCCTCACCATATTTTGCAATTTTCGGTTCCATCTCTCAGCCTTTCCATTCAATTGTTGTGTGTAAGGTGGTGCAGTATCTAGTTCGATTTTTTCTTTCTCGCAAATTTCACGTAAATTTCCAGATACATATTCTTTTGCTCCATCACTTCGAAGATAACACACCTTTGCCTCATACCCAAGTCTATTTCGCGCACTCATCAAGAATTGCGAAAAACTATTCCCAACTTCATCACGCGTTGTTAAACTATACGTATAAGTATATCTAGAGAATTCGTCTATAAATGAAACTACGTATTTTTTCTTTCTCGGAAATGTGAGTGGCTTAATTGGGCCCATAATATCGCTGTTTATAATCTCCATTGGTCTATTAGCTTCGCGACGTTTATTATTAAACGGCAGCCTCGTCATTTTTGCCGCTATACATACCTCACAATCTAGTATTGAATCATCGAATACTATGTTCTTCAATCGTGGGTCATTTTTAGCGATAACTTGAAGATAAGAACGTGAAATGTGGCCTAAGTTTTCATGCCACTTAAATCCGTCAGTCTTTTCGAGAATTGTTAATTTTGCATTTTTGTTTATAGTTGTATCGTTTTTATCATCCTCAACTATTTTACATTTCCGACTAACTCGATTTGAACTCTCTCCTATCTCGCAATTATTTTTCTCGTAACAGAGATTAAAACTCGAACCACCTGTCTTGCCTTTGATTTCTAACTCTATATACCAATGTGGACTACGATACGGCCCTTCTACAAGAATCTCATCTGTATTTTCACGAAATATTTTTATCCCATCATTATTTTTCAAAATAGCGTATCCAGCATCAGCGTATTTTGAGAGTGAAAATAGATTTTCACTTGCCTCATCACTATATAACACATCGCGTAAAATTACCTCTTGCACTCCCCCATTTTTCAGATAACAAGTACCATGTATATCTCCACACTGCCCTACTTTCAAGTCTGAGGTTGAATTTATATTGGCACTTTTAAGCGTTACAATATTATTTGTTTCCCTTAGATTAATTAAGCAATCAGAGTTGCGAACTATATGCTCGCTAGCCGCCGAATCAGCTATCAAAATAATCACCTTACCATTTTCGCTTTCGTTGTTCCCTCCATTACTCGCCGCAACTAACACAGTACCTATTTATATAATAATAATTTTTTTTTAGTTTTAATTTTATTTTCTTTCTCCCTTAAAGTGAGGTTTATTAAACACACCTGTTTTTGGAGTATATTTTCCTTTTTCGCGTTTCTTATTATCGTCGCTCTTCACATGTGACCTTTTTTGATTATTCGTCGAATCAGATTTCTTCTCAGTATTTTTATTACAATCTTTCGCCAAGTGAGTGGTCAATTTTCTGCATTTATAACACATCTTTATGCCACTATCCTGATCCACTAAACACTTCACAGCTTCGTGCCCATTTCCACCACATATATAACACCTGCGATCTCGAGTATCTCGATTTTTATAATCACGAGCACGATCGTTGCGATTTCCTCGGAAATATACGTTTGGGTGACGCGGACCAAAATCACGTGGCCAGTGCCTACGTTTCATCGCCATAGCAGAGCCTATTGAATTGTTGTTTGTTTTAATTCTCATTTTATTTAATTCACGCTCACTTGACTCAAAGAAAAGTGCTAATTTCAACAGCTCATTATAGTTATCATTAATTGACCGATTTCCCGCAGTTAATTCGAATTGTTCGAAAGATTCCCTCACCGCAATCGTGAAACGAGTACATTTTACCTCATTTTCTATTGGCTTACACACCATTTCGTATTTCTGCATACTACTTTCAAACCGTGCAATGAACTCCGCAACTGACTCTTGCCCTTTTCGGAAACGAAGGTCTTCCAACTCTTTCATTAAAGCCGCTGAGGAAGTATTTATTTCTGCTTTACGGAACTCCTGAATTCGTTTTAAGGCCTCTTTAGGCTCGCGCACCGAAACGATATAATTATGATAATTTTGATCGATTCTATTGATTAATAAAAACCGAACATGTTCTTTTCTTTTCCGAATCATATCAGGGGTTAGATTTTGAGGGGGAACTTCATTCTCATCTACTATATCTAATAAGTTCAGAGTACTCAACTCGCTTTTGAAGTTATCAAGCCAAACATCAAATCTCATTTTATTTGTTAGTTTATAATCAGCTTTGAATGTGTTGAACATCATCCCTCTACTCACCTCATAATTATCAATCCTCACCGCTCTACTCGTCTCATTATTATTTCTCATCACACTCGATTCCCTCATCTCATTAATATGCTCATTAATAATATTATTACTACCGTTACTATTATTATTTAGAGCACTAGTTGACTCACCCGATGATCTATTTTCATTAGTTGTTGGTTTTAGAATCTGCGCCAATTTTGCAAATTCTGCTTGCATGATTTGCGCTAACATCGCACCAAGATCTGTTACTCCATTACTCGTCGATTGACCATTACTCCTCGATTGACCATTACTCATCGATTGACCATTACTCGTCAACTGATCACTACTCATCGCTGTTTCGCTATTCGATAGTTGTTCAGTATTAGGGACCACATGAGACCCCGCGCCTGAAACCAATGGCGCGCTGGCATTCTGCGAACGTCGATTTACAGGTGGACGACCTCGTCCACGACTCAAACCACTTCTCGTATTCATCTAACAGTCAAGAGTAATTATAAGTTAATTATTGATGTATCTCACCAAAATAATAATCTAATCCCCTTGTAGAAAATAGCACAGCTTATCTTCATTATAAGGTTCATAGAATTTTGTCTTAATTTAAGATAAAAATTCAAAAATATTGTTGACTACAGAACACTTGTGAGCCAAGCCTATTTAAGAATTTTACACATCTCTCACCATAGAAAATTTATAACTTAAACTTATTTTCAAATTTCACTCATCGCCAACTTCCCCATTTTCCGTTTAAAATTTCTGGTTTCAAATTAACTCTTCTACTCATCTACTCGTCTATGGAGTCACCAGCAGTAACGCAGATATAGAACACTTATAACTACGCCAGCTGGTTATCGGTAAAACCGAGGTACAATCGTAAATAAGCAAGAAGAACACTTTCCATACTAATTACACGACAGTACCCTCCAGAAGCCTCATTTTTGCTAATTAATCAATTACATTCTGAATCAAACACATCTATTACTTACATTCCAATTCCAATGAATTCAATCCAATCTGATAAATTTCGTATCGTCACCGTAATGTTCACACACCAAAAATTTTTTACGTAATGTTCAAGTTCTTTTAAAAAATTATGCACTAGAATTTTCGATACTACGTATATGCACTATCGGAGAAAACACTATACGCTAATTGATAATTGCTTATAACCATCACTAAACAGAGCTCAATCATTAATGATACTCGCCATCGTCACTAGTAGCCAACATTTACCAAGAACCTGCTGACTCAATCGTTTAAAGCAGATCGCAGCTGCTATTCACCGGAAATCGGACGAGCGATAACAAAATACATCTACTCGCCGATTGCTTATCGAATAGCCTACCTACCTACATACCTACTCTATAAGAATTACATTTCTTGACACAAATAAAGCGAATACCTAAATTTTCCTACCTAGGTTATATTGCGCGCAACATTTCCTAATTACGTAGATAGGTTATTATAATATAATTGCACATATGTTTACTATTATTAAAATACTTATCTTCACGTCCAGTTCTTGAAGCCGGTTGGGGTACCCGGCGCCTCCACCATATTGGAATTTCTTGTATTACCAATCGTCAATTTTAAATAAAATATACTCACGGGGGCTTACACGCCTTTATTATTAAAACACTAATCAAAAAATTACATCGTTATACATTAATATATGGTTTACATTACGATCGTCTATCTTGCTTCACGTGCTCCAGCAAAATCAACAACGTCATTTTGTAATCTAATTAATCTTGACCGAATGTCGGGATCAGTGTTACCACTGATCCCAACAATACAATTGTTTAAATTCATAGGTGAATCGTTTGAGGCAGTTTCAATAAATTGCCGGAAAAACGTGTTTCACTTGGAAACGTAAAGACGTATGTTTCTGCGTTCATCTCGTTGTTGTATTAAGTAAATTGTTCTCGTTATAACGTTATCTTATCTTTTCAATTGTGCTACACTAGATACTAGACTCGATACGAGTCTAGTCTAGGTGAACACTTCTTTTCAAAGTAATCGACGAGCTCGTCTCGTCGATAACTTTCAACAATGTCTACCAATGCATCCAACTTAAATACACCATCTACACCCACATATGCAGAAAGAGCAAAATCAAAAAAAATCACTCCAATTACCGAAATTTCTCCAATCTCAGATGAACAAGCGATAGTCTTCAACTGTATATTAGATTACAAGGTACGGGATTACCTCGTAGCAATCACGCAAGTAATCAAAGATCCACAAATTATGGTAGCTGTGTCGAAGGTGAGTAAAAACCGCATTGTCATTCATTTCAAGACTAAAGAGCATGTCGATGAGTTTCTATCAGTACATGGTGGCTTTGCAATAGAAAATAACTTCATAAAATGCCGTCGTATGAAAACTCCACTTACAAAAATCGTGTTCTCGCATGTCAACCCTTGCATACCTAGTGAACTCATAGAAAAGTACATTGTAGAGCAATTGAATCTAGATCTCACCACAAAATTAACTTTTCTTCGATTCAGCCCTAATGATAACTCATATGGTCATATGCTAAGCTGGAGAAGGCAGTTCTACACGGCAACGAAATTCGACGTATCTAAATTACCAGGCTCTTTTCTTATCCAATTTAATGAACAATCGAATCGTATATTTATCACACTAGATGAATTCACATGTTTTCATTGCCATAAAAAAGGCCATCGCGCTGAGGATTGTCCAAATAATCCTCAAGATGAAATCATAGATGATGAATATTTCTCCTTATCTAACGTAAACAACAGCGTAATGGATCTCACTACCCGCCATGACTCTTCAGTGGCAAATAATATGAACTCGCAAGACATGGAGGTAGAACCTACCGAAAATTGTGAACAAGAAACGCGTGAATGCAACGTTCATCAAAAATCATCCCCTCACCTAAGCAATCAAGCTCATCAAAATATAGAAATCCAAGCTATTATCCACGCGCAAGAAGACCAACCTTTACTACAGAAAAAACGAGCATTATCAACAGTCTCTTCTCAACCTCACTCACAATCTTCTATACCTATTGAAGAGGATGTTTTCAACCCTAACCCTATAAACAACGAAGAAAAACCAATAGAAACAAAGAAAAGGAAAACAAAAAAACACAAAACAGACGAAAATTCGAAAGAACAACTCACCACTAAACAAATGCTCTTACCAGTTCAAGATATTATAAATTCTGGCTACAACGATAAGATTTATCCAATTTCCTTCACCAACTTCTGCCTATTAATGGACAACAGCAAAGGTGAAAAGAAACCTCTGAAGTCAGTACAAGACCTCACTCACGATATTGATGGAGTTATTCGAATGTTGGAAGATACCTATCCCAAAATCTGTCATGCGATGAAAATACGCATTACTAAACTAAAAAATCGATTAATTGACCCAAATGACCAAACAGAAATTGTAGAGATTGAACCTGACAATCTCTCAGAGCATTCAACATAATGTTGACTAATAAATAAATACCTAACATTATGAAATGACACTAGAGCAAAACATCTTAATATCTTGGAACTGTAATGGGATTTTTTCTCATTATGAGGATCTGAAATACCTATTATCTCAATACAACCCAGCAGTTGTTTGCCTTCAAGAGACACATCTCAAATCCAATAAGCACTTTAGTCTTCCGTCGTACAAAATAATTAACTTGTTCTGTAACTCTCAACTCCATGCGCAAGCTGGGGTCTCACTTGCCATAAAATCGAATTTAAATTATGAACAAATTCCTATTCAGACTAGTCACTATGTTTTAGCGACTAAAGTGCTCACCAAAGTTCCAATCACTATTTGCTCAGTTTATTTCCCTCCTCATGAACATGTCCAGCTAGATCACTTTATTTCTATAATCAACTCCTTACCAAAGCCATTCATATTAACAGGAGACTTCAATGCCCATAACCCTTTATGGGGAAGTCCCTTCACCAACTCGAAAGGGAAAATGCTTGAACAAATTATGGACCATTTTAACCTATCATTGCTCAATGGTAATACCTTAACGCATTATAATTTTAGCTATAGATCGTGGTCTAATTTAGATCTAGTATTTTGTTCCCCCCATATCACAAGTAACCTTCACGTTCATACACATAGTGATTTAGCAGGCAGTGATCACTACCCAATAATCATTCGTCACAATTTTTACGCAAAAACCCTCGCCTCAACATCAATTAATAAAGTTAATTACAACAAAGTTAATTGGAAAAATTATTCTTCCCTTTGCCCTCAAACTATTGATATAGATACTACTTCCTCAATCGAAGTAATGGTTAATTTATTCAACAATTCTCTAATTAATTGCGCTAAAAGCTGCGCTCCCAACCCTAACCATTCGCTTAATCAAAGACTTTCCTCCTCTCCTGTTCCCTGGTGGACTCAGGAATGTTCTTCAGCTATTAGAGAAAGACGAAGAGCTTTAAAGAAATTAAAAGCTGATCCAAATGTTATAAACCATATCTCTTATAGACAAAAACGGGCTAAAGCTCGCTTTGTTTTGAAACAGGCCAAACGTTCTTCATGGAGGAACTACATATCAACCATTACAGCTACTACACCAGCCAAACAAGTCTGGCGAATGATACGCTCAATTGAAAAGTCTTCTGTTTTCTCCATTCCCTCTAGTCTTTCTCTCAGTGATAAAATCATCACTAACCCCGAAGAAATCGCTGAATCTTTCGCAAAATTTTTCTCTAAAATCTCCAGTGATGAAAATCTCAGCTACAATTTCTTAAATATAAAACAAACTGAAGAAATCTTTTTAGATTTCTCAAGCTCAATCCCTGAACCATACAACCAACCAATTACAAGGAAAGAACTTCTAAAGAGTATCAAAGATACAAAACTCGCCGCAGTCGGCTCAGACTTATTCCATATAAATCTCCTTAAATATGCTCCTGACCCTACAATACAGATTTTACTTCTAATTATTAATAAAATTTGGAATTCTGGTGAAATTCCTTCCTCCTGGTCAACCTCTATAATTTTACCATTATTAAAATCCAACAAGAACCCCCTCATAATAGAGAATTATCGACCAATTTCTCTCACTTCAGTTCTTTGTAAAGTCATGGAGAGAATTATCAACAACAGACTTTCATGGATATTAGAGTCTCGCCAACTCCTCAACAACACTCAGTGTGGCTTCAGGCCAGGAAGATCAACCTCTGACCAACTACTCTTCTTACAAAATTCTATTAATGAGTCCTTCTCAAAAAAACAGCACCTTCTCGCAGTTTTTTTCGACTGCACTAGAGCTTTTGACCTTGCATGGCGTTTCAAAATTCTTAAACAACTTCATGATTGGAACTTGAAAGGAAATTTACCAAACTTCGTAAAGAGTTTCCTCAAAAAACGCTCCTTTCAAGTAAAAATAGGCAACTATTTATCTAAGTCTTACGAACAACAAAATGGTGTCCCCCAGGGCTCAGTATTGAGTCCAACACTTTTCAATATTGCTATTAATGACATTACTTCAACCCTTCAAAGCCCAATTAAATCTGTCCTCTTCGCTGATGACTTTGCAATCTTTCTCTCATGTGCGGATGTTACCCTTGGCCAAGAGGTTCTCCAAGAGGCAGTTAATAAGCTCGATGAATGGGCTTCTAAAAGTGGCGTACAGTTTTCAAAAACAAAAACTACAGCAGTTCATTTTTGCAGAGTCCGCAACTGTACTCACTCTCTCAATATACACATGCAACAGTCATCACTTCCCTGCTCTGATAAAATTAAATACCTTGGTCTCATATTTGATCAAAAACTAACATGGCTGCCACAAATAAATGAACTAAAAAGATCATGCATGAACAAAATGAATATCCTGAAAAAACTCTCGCATACCTCCTATGGAGCAGATCGCACATCTCTTTTACGTCTGTACTACGCCTTAATTAGATCAAAATGTGATTATGGCGCTGCTGTTTATGCTTCAGCAAAACCAAACATCCTTAACAAACTGAACCCGATCCATCACACAGCTATCCGCATAGCTATTGGTGCTTACCGCACCTCTCCAGTACTCAGCATTTTGTGCGAATCTGGACAACCACCTCTCCATCTACGTAGACAGCTGTTAGCTGCCAACCTAAGGGCACGCATATCAGCCTCCCCTCTACTTGCCGCTCACGATGCACTAAAATCGTCTTCAACAGCAGATTTTCTCTTCGCTCACTATACATCAAATATCTTAGAATCAATGAGCTTACCACCAGTTCCCACCACATCACACCACTTGAGCATCTTACCACCTTGGCTAAACCTTGACCTATCAGTTGACCTATCTCTGATACAACTTCCAAAATACACTCCGAACTATATAATTTCCTCCACTTTTGCTGAAATGATTTCTAAATACCCTGGATATGCTATCTTTTTCACTGATGGCTCTAAAAGTAAGGAAGGTACGGGATGTGCAGTGTATGGAGATCATCCTGATTTTGGTACGCTGCGCTTTTCGTTACCACCTGCGTTCACCATACTTTCAGCTGAATTGTTTGCGATAAAATTATGTCTCGACGCCGCAATATATGTATATCCAAAAATTCTCATTTGCTCAGACTCTCTCACCGCCATTACCTGCTTGAAAAAATTTCACGATAGGAATCAACACCCTATAGCTATGGAGATCGACACTCTCCTCGCAAGGACCTCCAATCAAATACAGTTTGCATGGGTGCCTGCACACAGAGGCATAACTGGAAATGAACTTGCAGATACTGCGGCAAAGCAAGCTTCCACCATTTTTCCTTTCCCCAATGTACCAACACCGATCGCAGACTTCAAAACCTTGATTAAACATAAAGTTTCGGAAAAATGGTGCAACATTTGGTCACGTACTCCTACCTCTAATAAACTGCGATATGTTAAGCAGATACGCTTTCCTGGCGCACTTCAGTGCGTGATTCCAGAAGAGAGGAGGTCCTTCTGAGTAGACTCAGAATAGGTCACACTCATCTTACTCATTCTTACCTGCTTTCACGTACCCTACCACCATCATGCGACCAGTGCACACTTCCACTATCTGTGAGCCATATTTTACAGGATTGCCCCCAATACATCTCTTCACGTCGCAAATTTAAACTTCCTCAGACTCTTCCCAACCTTCTCCTAGATAACGAAGTGACTGTTTCTTTACTTCTTCAATTTATTGAAGAAACCGGCCTCTTCCCACTACTCTAAACCCAACCGATCTCGTGCCTCTAGCCAAGTTGCTGTAAATGGCACGTTAATTAAAAAAAAAAAAAAATAAAAAAAAAAAAATAAAAAAAAAAAAATAAATAAAAAAAAATAAATTGCCCTAATTTTGTTTTAATTTTTGAATTATCATGTTTGTAATTCTCTATAAATGAATCTATATTTTCATCGAAATGATCGTATTCATCTAACAAATTAAAAAAGGCTTTGTAATTGTCTTCAACAAAGGTTAGTTTAGTTTTCAATTCATAGATATTAAGAGAACCAGTTAATGATTCTGTGAAATTTAATATTCTGGTTAGACTGGCCCTTATCCTCCTTCTTCTTTGATTTAAGACATAGCTACACAATTTAAATGAAAAAGAAAAAAAAGAAAAAGAAACGAATTAATGCGAAAGCAGTTAGAATATAAAACGACTCACGTGTAGGACGAAACTACGCTCTGTTGCTACCATACGTTCAAAAAAAGAATTTATAATTTCTAAATTTTCAAGATTAATTAAAATGAATAAACAAGAAACTTGAGTTGATAGTTGTTATCGATGAACTAACTCTCTTTTATTTCGTTTTCTATAATCTTAAATCAGGGGCGTAACTAAGGGGGGGGGGAAGCTTCCCCCCAGTTGTTTTGAAAAGTTGGGAGATTTATAATTGTTCAACCCTGAAATTGGGAACTTGAATTTCTTTTGGGAAAATAAGAACTCGAAGAAATTCCAAGTGATGCCAACTTATATCATGTATAGCGCACAACCAGGGACGTAGTCGCCTTGGCTTTTGGAAAGTTGATAAATTTGGAGTTTTAGCGTAAAGTTGGTAAACTTGACCACTTGCGCAGTATTATTACACCTATTTTTAAATTTTTTGAAGACTAAAAAAAAAGGTCAACAGTTGGTAAAATTCATGGTATTAGTTGGCAATTTTTGGTTTTATCCCACCCCCCTCCCTGAAGAATGTCCTCGGTACGCCCCTGTCTTAAATAACAGAAATAGTCATCTGGCCAGGTGGCCAAATATTATAGAATACAGAAAAAAAAGGCGCGAAGCGACTAAAATCGCGATGTTTCGCGACAGGGGGAGGGCACTCGCATATAAATTGCGAAGTAAATCGGGTCAAGTTCAATAAAGTAGCTATAACTGAGCAAAACTTCTAATATACTCTATCACCAAGGATTTAATACGCTGTAATCTCCGAAATCCTAGTGTCTCACCTCGTATCTCTTCATTTTCTTTTTTTTTTTGGGTGGCGGTGGGTTCACTTGCATACAAATACCACGATAAATCCGGTCCAATTTAAGAAAAAAAAAAAAAAAAACGTAAGCAGCCATGCCGCATTACTGGAGCTGAGTTTTTAACTGGGGCTTGTTTTGATTTAGTAATAACCTTGCTTAACCGTTCATCACTACAGGCCACACCCAACACCAAGTCTGAAAACCCCTACCCTATCCTTTCCAAAAACACTTAAGAAATTTAATTTGGTACAAATGTAGTATTTCTTGCCATGAAATAATCATGCGAACACATATTTCTCAAATTATAACTATTTGAGGGTCCTCAAATTATCTTCAAGTTTTGTAAATCCGCCATTTTGGATCCATTTTGACTCAAATTTAAGTGGTTATATTCTGGTCACAAACTAATCCTACACACAAAGTTTGACCATTCTAGGCCGATTTGGTGATGAGATATGGAAGATTCATGAAATTTCCTGCAGCAATTTCCCCTCCAAAAGCCGTTTTTTGCTCTAACTCCCCTCCAAAATCACTGAGGAAGCTAAAATCAAAATACGTTTGTCACTTGGGCTCATTTTATCATATGACACAGCAATAAAAAATTTTCGACCCCTCCTGTACCCCCACCACTATTTTAGGTTGGTAACCCCGCCTTCCCCCTCCAACATCATGTATGGAAGTGAATTCGGGATATAGTATACAACTTATCCCCAATAACCATATGAATTCATATTAATTACATTTTTACCAACTTGAGGCTCCTCAAGCTCTACTCAAAATTTTGATAATCCGCCATTTTGAATCCATTTTGATCCAAATTCAAGAGGTCATATTGTGGTCACCAACTAACCTCACACACAAAATTTGACCCTTTAACTTGATTTGGTGGGGAGATATGGAAGATTCAAGAAATTTCATGACTCAAAACTTCCTCAAAAAGCCGTTTTTTGATCTAACTCCTCTCAATATGCACTCAAGAAGCTGAAATTTGGATATGTTAGTATCCGTGACTCACTCTTTCATATGAAATCAAAAACGAAAAATTTGAGCTATTTGCCCCTTCTCCAGCCCCCCTCAAAATTTGAGTGATCCGCCATTTTGAAATTTATCGAAAAAACAAAAAAACTATTTTTGCGCATTTTCAAGAAGAGTCTCTCACCAAATTTTGAGCGAATTTTATGAATACTCGCCGGCGCTACGCGTGGGGGAAAAAAAAAAAAATATATATATATAGATTTATATTTCCGAAAGGTGAGATCCAAAATATACATTTCGTGGCAAGGTGAGCTCCGATTTCGGATCTCACCTTTCTTAGCGTGTATATCGAGTTTTTTGACATCAGGATACCATCAGGAATGCATTGCCCAATTTTTGCCCGGATCTCATCTTTCCACTTCTTCGGCCAACATATACGAAGTCAGTTCGACGTTTGTTTTGCAGAGAGCGCTCTACCAGAGTATATCTAAGTGTTACGTTTCGAAACAGATGAGATCCGCGCATTCGGCAACAACGCGGATCTCATCTTTCCGTTCCTTATATTCGGTATTGAATCACGAATACGTTATACTTTAGGCAGCAAGACGTTTTGAAATAAAATCAAATTAAGTGTTTGTTATGAAATCAAAAACAGGTCTATTTTGCACTACCTTAAATTACTTAAAGATAACTCTTCCAGTTAGCAACGAGAAAATAATCGTGTGAAACAAGAGTCCGTTTACCAACTGTAAAATACTTTAAAATAAATTTTAAATCATTTTGTAAAAATTATTTATGTTGTTAAGACACTTTGACAAAATAAGCACTTTAAATATAAAAATAAAACAAGATTCGAGAAAAATTTTGAACTTCCAGCTGACTTCATGGAAAAAAAAATCAGAAAGTCTTTAAACTTGAAGGTAATCTTTGAAAAACTAAAAATAAATTGAGATTCGAAAAAAAAAACGCGAACTTTAAGCTGAATCTAAAGGAAAAAGAGAAGCAAAATTCAGGATATTTCAAATTTTGAGGTAATCTCTAAGAAAACTAAAAATAAAATGAGATTCGAGAAAAATGTCAAACCTTGAGGTTAATGCTAAAAATCATCATTTTTCGAAAAAAAAAAACAAGAAGAAATTGTAGAAAAATCAAGCTTATGAATAAAAAAATTAGATGCAAAAAAAAAACGAATCTTCTTGAATGGCTAAAATTCACATAAAATTGTTATTTTCAAGAAAAAAAGTTTTTCTTCAGTGTTGTTTTACGTATTTAATTTTAAAAACTTTTGACACAAAAACACTTTATTTTTAAATATCGATACTGTATTATTGCACTGAAAAGGTCTGTTTGCCGAAAACGCGTTATGTATCGATATTTAAAAATAAAGTTTTTTTGTGTCGAAAGCTTTAAAATTAAAAACTGTTATTATTTGCGAGAGCACGTGCTCACTTTGCCGGAAAAAATTAACAACCAGGGAGAAAAACAAGAAAAAAATTAAATATCAAGTTTTAAATACATAAAGCGAATACACATTTATACTGTCCCTTAAGGTAGCACCATATTTCAAGATGTCGAATTTTCATGCTCACTCCCCCTCAAGTTATTCATTTTGGACTCAAAATAAACCTTTAAAAATTTCATAACTTAAGAATAATATTAACACGTGTCGAGCGGAGCTTGAAGTTTTCCCATTTGTATTTATGCTTTTCTAAAGTCTCAAAAATTACTCACTATTAGCTGTTTTTCTTGACATAATTTACGCTATAAATCCTGAAATAAAAGCTGCAATTGTTCTAAAATGCCCATTTATTCCCTGAGGGGAGAGAGGTATTTCCTCAAAATTTGCAAAAATGTATAGAATTATAATTCTGGGAAAACTGCCATGCTATACAAATTTTAAAGAATTTACTTTACGAACAAAGTTTAACTTTTGTGTTTTATTTTTTAATTATTTTATTTTAAAAACTTTACTTTACTTTTTTCCATTAACTTGCCGTATTCTGCAACGAAGGCCAGAGGCGGTGTTTAGATTTTGGATAGGAGGTTGGTAGCTTTAAGGAATTTAAACAGGTTTTCTATTGTTGTTGGGTTGTTTAGGTAGCTGATTTGTTATATTTTTTTCGATAACTTCATATAGAATTCTTTTCAGAAAAATCAAAATTTTATTATATATTTCATTTTGATACACCTACTTGACCAAAAAAAAAAATTGAGGTGTGAATTCCATTTCTATATAACTTCAATATCTGAATCAGAGAACCTCTTCCTACTGTCTTAGATTATTTGAAAATGAAAAAAAAGTGAGCAGCCATGCCGCATCACTGGAGCTCACTTTTTAATCGGGGCTTGATTATATTTGGAGGTAATATTGTCAAGTGAACTTCTCAAACTTATAGCCCATATTCATCACCCCTTATCCGTACTAAAAACACCGAGAAGTTTAATCTGAAATATGTAGAATTTTTTGTCCTCCAAAATTGGAAAAGTTCATACTTTTCAGTTGCTTAAAGCTTCTCAAGCTTGACTCAATTTTGGACATACGCTATTTGGGATCCATTTACAATCGATTTCAACTTAAATTCAAGGGGCTCATATTTTGACACCAATCAAATCTACACACAAGGATTGACCCTTCTAGGTTAATTTGATGAGGAAATATGCGAGATTCATGAAATATCACATTGTGATTTCCCCTCCAAAAGCCGTTTATTTTCGTTTTTTCGTTTACTCCCACAAAATGTTGAGGACAACCACCCTCCTCATTCCGCTTCAAAATCACATGTGAAATTAGCATACAGCATACTTCTCATCGTTATTAATCATTCAAATTCATATTTTTCAAATCCTCGTTTTTTGAGACTCCTTAAGCTCTATTCAAATTTTGATAATCCGCCATTCTGGATTGATTTTGACCCTAATTCAAAAGGTCATAGTGCCAAACTAACCCCACACACAATATTTGAACTTTTTGGTTGATTTGATGAGGAGATAATATGAGATATTAAAGAAATTTCATAACTCAAAACTTCCTCAAAAAGCTGTTTTTTGCCCTAGATCCCCTCAAAATATACTTAAGAGGCTGAAATTTGGATATGTTAAAGTCCGCAACTTACTTTTTCGTCTGAAAAAGAAACGAAAATTTTAAGGAATTTGCCCTCTCTCCAGCTCCTCTCAAAATTTGTGAACCATTATTTTGAGGTTATTAAAAAAAATGATATTTGAGAAACTCCATAAAATGGCTCTAACCGTATTTTTAGCAAAATTCATGTAAATCACTTTCTGTGCACTTCTCCACTTTCCTCCCTACGTCTTTCATCAAATCCATGTTTTATACATGTATAGTTTATTCAATTTTACAAAAGTAGGCTGCATCGAAATTCACTTCTCACAATGAACGCATAAAAATTTTTCACATGTTCATCAAAATGCAATAATCGCTCAAAAAATAGAAAAAAAAATAGATATTTAATACGTAAATACTTGCTAGCCTACTGTCCACATGAACATTTGTCTCAAATAAAGTATACTTTATTAGATTTGAATAAAATAAAAAAAATACACGAAATTACCATACAATATTTATGGCAACGTTGCTGGATCTCGACTTATCGAAACGTTATCGTCAAAAATGGTTGTATATGTGTATAAGATCTCAGCTTTCCATACTTTACTTACGGATCTCACCTTGTTCAAAACTTCTCAAATAATTTATTTTAAGAATTTGTTACCCCTCTATGGTGGTTATGTATCAGATGCTATAAATAAGCAATTACCCTTCCTATATATTCCATAATTTGTAAATTTTGAGTCGGATCTCAGGTTGCCCAGTTTTTAATCGGATCTCACCTTGATAGATTTACGTATATATATATATATATACCAAAAAGTTGGACATTTGCCAGATGATTACAAATGGTCTGAAACGCAAAGATTTGAAGACCCCACCCTCCCCCGACCTTCCCTTCCCAAATCAGGTAGGCTGTAATAGCTATCGTTTTGTTAAAAACTCAGCTAAAAAGCAGCTCAGCTTTTTTAAAACTCTTAATACACTTCATTATTTCATTAATAATGATTTATAGCGGTATTGCTCCATTTATGGTGGTACTTGTATATAAGTAAGCCCCCCTCCTTTCCAAAACAATTATACGAGGTATGATACTCAAATTTCGGCGTAGAAGTCATAAATCGTCGTTAATGAAGCATAGGTAATATTAAATGTTTTCTAAAATTTTAGCCGCTACAGCAGAAAAATGACACAGGTGATATGAGTTTTTTGAAAATTTGAAAAATTCACAGCCTCTCTCCCCCGCTACATCATTTGGAGAAGCTGAAATTTTAGATATGAAGTACTCTAGGAATGCACTTTCGGATTGATGTTTACTTGGTTGAAATTGAAATATCACAACTCGGGTACTTCCCTCTTAAGTGTGTGCTGGAAATAAAATGAAAATTGAATTGAACTGTTACAGCTTTGGAATCTATCGAAAGCGCAGCATTGGAAATCTTCAACAATCGCTTTAATGGTAGAATTCCTGCAGGAAACACAAGGATAACACGTCAGGTGTTCGGTACGTATGTTGGAAAAGTATTACATCTACTTCCTTTATTTAACGTAAAGGAAGGAATTACCTATATCACACATTCATAATTGTAGTCGACGATATTTTTGAAGTTGTAAACAAAATATTTTAAACATTTTTCTCGTTTTTCCACCGTGCCCACAGTTGCCTATCATAAATACAGAAAAAACTTATTGGATCAAGGTACTTGATTTGAATACAATTACTTAAATGTTTTTAGATGAAAATTTTCAAACTTACATTTTTTCATTTATTAAAAAATTCATTTCCAGGAATCCTTGCTAAGAATATACCGTTAATGGGTAATGCTCACTGTTCATTGCTCATGCATACTTAGTATATAGATCCCTTCTGTTGATATAAGTTAGTGGTACCTAATTCTTTTTTTATCAGATAAAGTGGAAACCATATTCCGTTTTGGTCGAGTTCTCAGAATAGGTGAGTATGAAATTTAAGCATGCTTGTGTTTGGAGTGTTGGTCGCAATTTTTATTCTTATAACGAATAATAAGAAAGTTTGAAAATAAAGAAAGAAAAAAAACAAAATGTGGAGAAACGAGTAGCGCTTGCCTACATCAATGCATTATGTAGTGCGCAAGTTATTCTGTGCTAAATTTATTAGAATTTCGTACCTACACATATTTCTGTACGAACCATAGAAGAGACGCTTTGGAGTCTTCAAGAAGACACTCATTCTCATGTAATGTAAAAATCGTTCAAGGTTTTACGAAAGGTCAGCTTCTTTCCATGCAACAAAATGATTGTAAAAAATACTCGCATTATGTAGAACTCCAATGCTATAATCTAGGTTAAAAATAATGTTTAGTGGCGCATCCAGAAAGGCGTCAAAGTGCCAAACGGCCCCCTTTAACAAAAAAAAAGCATTCAAAGAAAACTGAAAATATTACATTAATTTTCACAAAATTAAGAAATTAAACATTGTCATTATTTTGTTTTTCGAATTTGAAACCATAGTTTTTAGGTCGGTGTATCTTTCTATGCTTTAAAGGATTCTTTCACAATAATTTGGCAACAGTGCCAGTAGCGTAACTTGACATTCCTTCTGGGGGGAGACAGAAATCATGGAACAAAAATTTACGCAGTCGTTGTGAGGGGACGGGTAAGTATAAAATCCTTCAGATAAGGAACTAAATTTTTGACCCCCGACCCCGATCCCTTCCAGAATTATCGCACTTTATATGCTAAAAATTCAATTTGCGATATTTCCAGAAAGAACAAAGGGAAATTTTTAAAGTTTTTACAGATTATATGTAATACATGTATGTTCGTATGATAATTTTTTGAATTTTTTTTGAAATTTTTTCCTCATTTTTGGGTGAGTTGAAAAATACACGTTTTCATTCAAATTTCATTTTTTTCAGCATGTTGCACCCCCTAAAGGGACTTTGAAAAAATTATATGTTGTACCTAAGGGTATGACGAAGTTATGAAAAAAAATCAAAAAGGCACCCCACCCAAAATCTTTTTTGATTTTTTTTTGAAATTTTCAACCCCCCCCAAAAAAATGAGGAAAAAATTTCAAAAAAATTCAAAAAACTATCATACGAACATACATGTATTACGTATAATCTATGAAAACTTTAAAAATTTCCCTTTGTTCCTTCTAATATCGCGAATTGAATTTTTAGCATATAAAGTGCGATAATTCTGGAAGGGGTGGAGGTTGTGGGTCAAAAATTTTGGTGGGATGTTTTTAGGTCCCAATTAACATTTGGAACCACTTTTGACCAAATTTGCGTCGAAGGCCGATTTCACCTACTAAATGGGGGAGGCCCTTTACCAACTTTCTAGAAGCCAAAGGGGGTAAGCTTCCCCCTCCTACCCCTTTCGGTACGTCCCTGTTTACTAGTAAAATTAAATTCTGAAGAAATATATTATGAAAAACTAGTTGGGGGGGGTGGCGTGAGATTGGATATGTGACCAAGTAGGCCATCTTTCATAGAATGAATGGAAAACGACATTTCTTACTTGGCAATTTGTTTAATTTCGTTGCATCATTCTACCACACCAGAAATAATTCTCAATTAGTCTTTTCCCTTAATTTTGAAATTTATCTGAAAAAAATAATGATTGAAATGTGTCACAGATCACAATGCATGAATGTATTCATTTTGAAAACCAATCTTGAAGCTTTTTAAAGCAATAGTCGATGAACTGAGTTTTGAAATTGCAAGAGTTGAAGGTGATTAGAAACAAAAAAAATTCTATGGCCAAATGGGAAGATCATGGTTGCCTTGAAAAAAATTCTACTTTTTTCCCTTTTCTTTATAATTACAGTTTGGATTTGAATAAAATATAGTATAAATAAGGAAGTATATTAAAATAATGATGATTCTTCAAATCGCATGGGAATCTTAGACTTTTATCCAATAATGTATTCATTTTTGACCATTCATTGATAAAACTGAGAATTCGCCTTGTTTGATCTATTTCTCAGTAACTTTCTGATGAAAGGAGATGGAATTGGCTTCAAAATGTAGCTTAGATACGTGTAAAGATATTTTTAAAATTCAATTTTTTACTCAAGTTATCATATTCAAATAGTGATAATCGAAAAAATTGAAATTTATTCACTTCCAAACAAGACAAAACGTTGGACAAATATTGATATAATATACCATCAATTTATAGAATTTTCGAGACTAGTAATGTTTGAGATAGAAGATTTATTCGAAAAATTTGATCTGATTTTTGAACTGCCAGAGCCACCAGCAGACAGATCCGCGCTCGCATTTTTAAACTGTAAGTTAAATGTTCAAACCTATCGAGAATATAACTAGGTATATCTTATCGTCATCTACTATTGACTCGATGTTTTTATTTGAAATTCTATTTCATATAGGTCTCGTACGGTACCATTTGGACTATGGTAACTACCTACCTTGGAAATTTTAATTGGATTATTTGAAAACATTTGTCATGATTTAGGAGTAATTTTAGTTTCACAGGCGTACTGAAATATATTTTTTGGTAATTTTTCTTTCAGATATAGACACGGAATTTCCAAATACCGGTAATATCATGAAACTACTTATAATCGAAATATCTATTCGTGACATTGAAATATAATAAATAATAATTATTCACACGCGAATTAGCGATTAACTAACTTCTCATAATGAAAGCTCCATTGAATTGGATTTGATAAATTAAAAAAACAATCAATAGTTCTTAAGACCATAATACTTAGTACTCGGACCTCTGAACTTCGGGAAAAATATAATTATTTACCAATTTTTACAATATTCAGGTATTTTCAAACTATTTCCAATATATGTGAAAAACTCCTATCTCCTATATTTTTTGCACTTTATTTGATTCTACTCATAAGTTGATAATTGATTACTATTGTATCAAAACTATTTTACACGTATTATGAACATGACCTGTTTTGGTATTACAATGTTTGCAAGCAAATACAACACGGCTACTGTTGGTGTTTTCCCAAACGTCCGAATCTCTTTAAGAACAATGGAATCGCATAGACCTGAACGTCCGCAGTTTATAGCCCTGAACGTCCGATGATGGAAATAATAGCAGATAGATGATAGGTCGCCCCTTGCAAAAAAAACACTACTAGTAACTAGTAATGATCACTACTAGTACTTAGTAGTAGTATTTTTCAATATTAATCACTACAAGTTACTAGTAGTGGTCACTACAAGTGCCTATTAGAAGTGACCACTACTAGTAACTTGTAGTGATTAATATTGAAAAACACTACTACTAAATACTAGTAGTAATTAATACTTATATTTAATTGGAAGTCCTGAATACCATTCATTTTCTTATCGTCTAAGACGCACCTAAGGATGCATTCAAACCATTGGTTCACACAAAATGTGCAAACAGTCCTTAAGTTTGTTGGTGGAAGTGCGTATTTGCACTTCAATTACAGGTAAATTAAACTCTTCCTTATATGCATTACTGCAACACATTTCATCTAAGAGAAGCAAAGTGATACGTAGACTACTAGTAGAACACTAGTAATCATTAATATCTTGAGTACCTACTACTAGTCAACTGCACAACTACTAGTTGCTCTATTTATTACTAGTATAACTAGCAGTTGCTATCTTCAGTACTATTATTCTTCATGAAAACTATACCTAATTGAAAATGAAATAATGGTTTCTCATTACTATATAACTTATATTTCATTCTTCAACTTGCTATCAGGAGAAGCACTAGCAGTAACAAACTACTATTCTATTCAAGAACTAGTGTTTATTTGGACTGCTAGTAGTAGTAGTAAATTAGTACTCTGTTGTTAAACTTGGTAAAATAAACTAATAATCACAGTACAAGTAGTAAAAAACTACTACTCTATTCATGAACTTGTAATCACAAACTACTACTAGTAATAAGAAACCAATTATCACAGTACAAGTAGTGAAAAACTACTACTCTATTCATGAACTTGCAATCATAAACTACAACTACTAGTAATGATGAACTAGTAATCACAGTACAAGTAGTGAAAAACTACTACTCTATTCATGAACTTGTAATCACAAACTACTACTAGTAGTGAGATATTAGTATTCTGCAACTGAACTACTAGTAACTAGTAACAATTCACTACTATTCGTTTATTTAACTACTAGTTTACTTGTAGTTACTAGTAGTTATTAGTAGTGATTTCTAGTTACTAGTAGTGTTTTTTTTGCAAGGGATCTAATATCCAAACGAAAACGCTTTGCACTAAAGACGAAATAAGAAATATTTTTTTGGACTACCCTTTCTGACATCAGAAGAAATTGCAGATGTTTTTTGTGAACTAATAGAAACTGCTCCCAACGAATACCGGTATAATTTTGCGAATTATGTGGTCGCTAATTATTTTATTATGTATCAGATGACCCACATACTATACAAAAATGGACCTGAAGCGTTTCACAGAGACAACAACGCCAATTTTCATTTCCCTCATCTGCCTGTCTAGATCGTTATTGAAATTTTAAAAGGAAATCGTTTCTAAAAATAGTTGATGTTGAAATGAATAAGTATTTACCACTCAGACAGGAAGAACAGGATAGAACTGAATTTATTATGGAGCACAGCGGGGCCAATTGCAAATCTAGGTGGACAAAATTCGAAAATGTAACTTTTTTACTTTTAAATTAGCGCACGTTATGTTTTTTGAGTCGCTAAACTCGAATTTGATATTAGTTTTTTCTTTCCGCCTTTCAAAAAGCCCCAAAAGCCCAAATTTTTGGAAAATTGGGCTTCAGGGGAATAAATTATTTATGGGTATCAAATTATATGTTTCTAAGGTCGCTGAACTCGAATCTGAAATTCTTTTTGTGTGCAACCCCTTGAAAAGCCCCAAAAGCCCCAAAAAAGCAAAATTTTTGAAATATTGGGCTTTAAAGAAATAAGTCATTCATTCATGTTGAACTATATGTTTTTGAGGTCGTTGCGAATTCGAATCTGAAAGTCTTTTTGTGATGCAACCCCTTAAAAAGCCCCAAAAGGCCCAAAAAAGCAAAATTTTTGAAATATTGGGTTTTAAAGAAATAAGTCATTCATTCATGTTGAACTATATGTTTTTGAGGTAGTTGCGAATTCGAATCTGAAAGTCGTTTTGTGATGCAACCCCTTAAAAAGCTCCAAAAGCCCCAAAAAAGCAAAATTTTTGAAATATCAGGTTTCAAAGAAATAAGTTATTCATTTATGTTGAACTATGTGTTTTTGAGGTCGCTGAATTCGAATCTGAAATTTTTTTTGTAATACAGTCCCTCAAAAAGCTCCTAAAGTCTCGAAAACTCAAATTCTCAGAAAACTGAGCTTCAAAAGAAGCACAATGCATTTATATTGTGTAATATATTTTTGAGGTTGCTAAATTTGAATTTGAAATCATTTTTGAAATTCAACTCCTCAAAAAGCCTCAGAAACCCGACTTTTGAAAAATTGAGTTTCAAGCGAACAAGTGATTATTGATTTTTTAATCATATGTATTTATGCTAAAATTGTATTTGGAAATTCAACTCCTCAGAGCACCAAATCTCCAGTTTCGAGAAAATTGGTTATTTAGAAAGTAGAAAAATCCAAAGGGAGTTAAAAACCCTTTATTTAAACAAAAAAACAAAAAAAAATTAATAATTAATTCAACAACCTATTGATGAGTACAGTAAATGTAACTATGAAACAAAATGAATTTCATATTATAATATAATATAAAATAAAATAAATTTGTAATCAAATAATTTTCCATCACAGTGTTGAGTAGTGGATGTGGAATTTATTGTATTTACATCCAGCATTTCGTATCTCGTCATCATTGCGTTTGTAGGATTCGCGCGTTGTAGTGTGGTGAAGTCATGAAAAAAAATGAAACATAAATGTTGAGTCAGCAGAATAAGGAATAAAAGCATGAATATTGAATTTTAAAACATACATCATGAATTGAATGAATTATATTCTATTCTAGAAATATAAATTAAGTCGTTTATAGTGAATTATTATCTTACTTACCTGCTAAGAATGTGATTAGAAAAAAAACCTGTGATTTTTCGTGTAAAAACACGAAATTTTAACATAAAATCCTAAACAACCTACTTTCGGCGCAAATTGGCGCAACTGAAATGAAAACAGGCGTGTAAAGGAGCGCTTTGTGCACAACACCACGTCGCCACTTTTAGGTCTGAAGAGGTTTGTGGTTTTGTAGGGAACAAAAATTGTAAAAAAAAAAAACACCAAAAAAATACGAAAATAAAAGAAATTCTCACATAAATATGGTGATTTGTAAAAAAAAAAAAAACACCGTGAAATGATTCATTATTTAACGTATTTTCATGAAAAAATATCATTCCCCCCAAAAGTGAATTTAAAACCACGTAACCATTAGTCATACATCAGCGTTTTCGCATTCGCGGGATATTTTGAGCGAAGAGGTAGGAGCTTGTGTTACTCATCCCCCTCTCATGACCACTACGGTTGAGTTATGGCTCTTGTGGCTTTTGTTTTTTATAGAGGAGGGATGTACACAACTTTTGAGTGCATTTTCAACAAGAAAATCGAATGTCACTTTTTGGCCTTTTTTCCACCTAGAATCGCAATCGGCCCCACTGTGTGGAGGTGGGAAACCAATCTACAACGGGCAAAGTCAGTCGCCTTGATCATCTTAAAAAATAGGCCACCGCCGTTACTTTAAAGACCGTTGCTAATAAGTTTATAACGAATATGTTAACGTTACCCGTTTTTAAAAATTTTTAAATATTTGTATTTAACATAAAAATTTGTTATAAATACTTTCAACCACTTTTCGTAATTCGTTACGCATAAGTGTAGGTATTATAATTATATGGGTATATTTTTGACTTTGATACCTAAATATACAAATATATAAGAATGTTTCGAGGTTAATTCGTCTTCATATTATTGCGGATTGCTGTTCAATTTGGCAACATCGCGCCCTACATTTAAACATGTTAACCGCGTTGAACAAATTCCAATATTTTCCTCTGCGGAGACGTTCGGGTACAATGAACTGTGGATGTAGAGTATAAATCTTGGGCGTTCAGGCCTATTTTTCCCTCTCTTTTTTAGGTACCTCGGACTTTTGGTATACGACCTGCACTGAGCAATCTGATGAGTAATAAACAATTATAGCATACAATTAATCATACCTTTCATACCCCTCCGTAAGAAAAGTATCACCCTTTTTTATAGATTGAATTTTCAATACGTACGATATACAAAGATTTTATTTTTTTCGTTTTTCCTTCATCCCATATAATTCTTACACGAATTTTGCATTTTCAAAATCAAATCTGTGTCCAAGAGTGAATATCATATATGATGTACTTGGCGCTGAAAATTCGGAAATACATACACCTTCGTACCAATCGGGTTTAACTGACGTATATCAATCTCGAATTGAACGGTATTTAGTACTTTACTTTTTATTTCATTTCTTTCAGCAAGATCAATATTGACAACATGCGCTGAAAGGATTTACCAGGATAGATTTAACACTCGCTTCAGCACAAATAACTTTATTACGAACTTCAGCGATGAGAAAAATCGAAAAATAATCGGTGAGTTGGACGTATACAAAAAACTCGAATTTGTTCGCAAAGTACAAATCCAAAAAAATTATTAGTCACTTCATTAATGGTTCATAACGAAATCTGTTACAACTTTATTCTGGATGGCTTTGTTCCTTTTTATCGATTCGAATTAATGACAGAATATGCCCATTCGACAGGTGCAATAGAAATGTATTACCTCTCTCGTCTTCCAAGTGAGTAAAAGTAATTAATCAATATAAATATTTTAACTCTGTACACGAATCGTAAGTAATCACTTTTGATATTTTCTTTTAGTCTGGAATGCAAATGAAGCACCTTTGTCTAGTGAGTCGAGACTTAGAAATACTTATACAATACACATAGAAACAAGGGAGCTACTTCCCACCTGTAGGCGTAATAATAACTTTTAACTCACTAATTTCTTTTTTTATTCAGACAATATACTGTATCCTATTTATGCAGCATATGCTGGTGCGGGAATGGTGGATAGCGAAAATAGTCCGTATAGGTTTTTAAATTCATTCTAGGACAAGCCATACGTTTTAATTCGCCGATTACACCGAGAGCTCATAAAATTCGTTCGACAAACTTGCCAATTAAATTTTTTCGTTACGCGTAATACGCCATTACAATTAGTATAAATGAAAATAAGAATTACACGTTAAAAAAAATTAATATTGTAAACTTGGTGTTTTAAATTACAGCGTCTACCAAATGAACAAACTGAAATTTCTCACCTTTTCCATTTTTTTTTTCGATCTATGGAATTTAATTCATTCGCACCCTCCCCCACCAGGTATTATCGTTGATAATTTCGCTTTTGGATACGGGGTAAAAATCGTAATATGTTAATTAGTTTATTAAATTTGAAATTAAAATAATTCAATAGCAGTTAAGTTAACTTAACTGGATTGAAAGAGATTGTCATTTCATATTAGTTCAGGAAAACCCTTCCTTCTCCCTCCTCATACATGTCCAATTTTAGGTTATTGTAGAAAGCGACCGAATTCCCATAGAGATAAACTATTTTCTCTCTATACTAAGAGTTCATCTTTCAATTTTTGAAAGTCCAATGAGATTGTTAGAATCTTCTTTGTTTATCGTTCATCTTCTTGTGAAACTGGTCGCTTTCTACAAGAACCAAAAAGTGGTCATGTACTATAAAAACTGAAGAATGTTGAAAATTAAGCGAGTTTTTTCTTTCCTACTAGGTATCGAGGGGGAGCAAAAACATCATCTAAAAAAAAATTAGCGAAATGGGAGACAATGAGATTAAAAATCATATTTTTTTGAGTGAATTGATATAGAATGGACCCTCACTTTAGAAAAACAACGAATCAAAAAAATATTCAAATTTCGTACTAATGTCATACCTTCGGTATATATATATGATGTTAATTTTGTATATTTTTCGGACTTTTTGTTCGTGGTAGACATCATATCTATAAACTAATTCAAACACAAACATATCGTGCAACCAAGTGATCTTCGCACCCTCAGCGCGATATGCCCATCTCCAAACGAAATATCTATTTGTTCATTTATTTCGATTTTTTTTATTATTTTTTTTTTTTTAATAATTTCGATACCTAATGCTATGTACTATAATTACTATTCAAATATTGGAAGCAATTGTCTTGGAAATTTATTTTAATTAAACTTGTGTGTTTTTATCCTCATTATAAATTTGATGATCTTTTTATGTCAGGTATTTATATGTATATCAGATAAAACTATTAGTTTTTCTGAGATTTTAATTTCTTTTTAATGGTGGTGGATTTAATTTTAATAATAAGTAGGGATAGAATTTGCATGTCATAAATATCGTACTTTATGCATATAATTTACGTTTTTTGCGGTTTGAAATATGTCAAAAATATTCACAAAAATCCAACAATATGCCTAAATATGTTCGATATAAGGGGGGATATATGCATCAAAATTTAGATACGACAAAAACAAAAAGAACAGAAACTTTATTCGAGAAGCGTAAAATAGCTAATGTTTAAAAGATATTATTTCATAAATTATAACATTGTAAAATAAGCGATCACCATATTACGCATTCTGCATCGTTTTTGATGCGTAAACCCTTTAATAAGTCAAGTCCAGCTGAATTAGGTGTTTCATCTATGCTCAAGTGAGACAACTGGTGCACAGTTGAAACACCTAACTCAGCAAGACTCAAGTTATTGAAGGGTTTAAACATCAAAACCGACGCATCTTCGTTTAAAGGTTTTTCCAAATTTTTAATATTTCGGCAAAATACTAATACAATTTTTCATTTTTTTTTGTCTTTGAAAAAGTGGATTTTCAAGTATGGAAGAAAAGGTGAAATATACCTTAAAATATGTCGAAAAACGGGTAACAACCCCAAAAATATGTAAAAATATGCTCTTACAAATTGAGCTCATTACTTGGAATTCTATAATTCGCAAAGATATTTTAAATATTTCTACCAGCAATTAACTAAAAAAAAAAAAAAAAAAAAATATGTAAAAACATAAAAATGCCATCTCTAATCATAAAGCATGAAATATTTATCTAGTTGAGGAATTATTTCATATAGTATACCTATATTATTCAAGTGTAGGCATTTTATTGCAAATTACCTAACTCATTTAAATGAATATTTTTATTATTACCTACAATAAATTTGCAAATTTTTTCATCTTATACGTACAAATGTATAAATATTGAGTTACGTATAGAAGTTGGATCCTTTGAAAAATACTGAAAATTGGGTTCACCTTAAAAAATGGTTGTAGGAGCTATTAGCTTCCAGCAAACAGTTAATTATTATTTTCCCATCTCATAAATGAAAAAAATACACTTAATCGATGATTAGGATTCGGGCCGGGCACAGGTGTGGCGCGCTAGTGTTGTTTTACTTAAACTGGTGAAACTAATCAAAATTTAACATCGGATGATTTACATAGAAGCGTTTTTGTTTTTAAAATTTTTCTGAGAAAACTGTAGGGTTTAAAAAAAAATTCATCATAGTTTAATTTTTAGAGGATAAAATTTTCTATTCAATGATATAAATATATAGTTACATTGACATCACCAGTAACGATAAAAACTTGAAAAAATTAGTTATCACAGTAGCACATTACCTATTCCATACAGCAAATAACAATAATATATGAATACTGAATAAAAAATCTTCATTCCACAATTCACTTAAAATACAACCACAACAGACTGATTACTGAACAAGTGTCAAAAAAGTAATGAGCAAGTGAATAATTGACTTTAAATGATTAATACTACAATTAACAGTTAATTTCTATTGTTATCGGAGATGAAGATATAACAATGTTTACATCTGTGGAAAGGAAATTTTATCATTTAAAAAAAAAGTTCTTAGGAATTTCCCTCTGAATGTCCTTTAAGAAATAACAGATCTAAAATTGTTAATTTTTGTTAAAATTTGTTAAAATCGTTCCTCATAATGTGACTCTCCGATGAAAATTCAGATGAGAGCGGTTGTCAAAATGTACACGTTCGTTCAAAACCTTATTAAAATGTAAACAAAAAGTATACCCTTAAAATCTTTTACTTTGATATCTAACACCTCTAACACCTCAATTTCGCACCTTTTTCGTACTTCACGTGCGTGGTAGACAGCATGTTAGTAAACCATACAATCTAAAGTACTGCATTTGTAGTTGGTAGCCGAAATTTTTCATCGTGTATTTTTTGTTTTTTTTTTCATTTGATACCTATATTGTTTAAGTGAAAGAATTTTTTTGCGAAATTATTTCAATTAGATTATTACTTTTATCATTACTGTGAATTTGATAATTTTTTCATGTTGAATATTTATGCGCAATTATAGGTATATATATTTATATTGATGAATGTATTAAGTTGGTAATGGTTATGTGTCGATCCGGAGGCTACAGAGGCGAAAAATCATGTTTTTTTCGAAAATCACGTTACTTTGAGAACCTCAATCTCCTTCCAAATGGTCCGTGGGGTCTGAAATTTTGTATAGGGACTTTCAACTCAAAGTAAACTACCTCCTGAAATTTGATCAAATCTGAAGAACATTTTTTTTTCACTCCACCCCAAGTCGTACATCTTTACCGGCTATACTTTAAACGGAAAGCAAAGTAACATTTTGCTCTTCTGCGTGACGATTATGTTTTGTGACTGCATTGACAAGTTAGAGCCACGTTGAATTTTTTTCATTATTAGTATATTACGTGAAAGAAGAAGAAAGTATGCGATTAACGAGTACAACGTCTGAGAAGCGAGGCGAAGCCGAGCGAGTTAAATTATACGGGTTAACCACGTTACTTTCCTGTCTCGTATACTATTTTACTTTTACATGATAGACTTAATTATATTCTCCTATCCCCTTGGAAAGAGATGAAAAAAATTCACTGTTGATTTTTCAACATTGTGCACAACAGCCAGCATATAGTAAACGGTCTAAAAATTCAAAGTTTTGTCATGCGTTGAAATGGAATTTTCCAACCCGAAAACAGGATGAAAAGTAGTAATTTTCCGATCATGTAAAATTAAAAATTTATTATTATGATCTATGCTGTTATGATATGTTTTGCGTCAACGTTGAGGAAAATAGCGTACACAACACGGGAACAGAATGCGTTTACAAACACGAGCACGCAAGTAATGCGCTCTTTCATAAACACTAACTTTGCACCCTGGTTGCATAATATACTATTGAAGATATCTTTCATGTAAAATCGTATGCATCTAAGCTCTACATTTTTAATCCAATTCCAACTCATTTCATCATGAACTTAGGGAGAAGTAAATAGAACTAGATGAATTCTCAGTATTATCAAATAATGAATTACGAATACATCATTGGATAAAAGTCCGGTATTCTCATATTATTTAAAGATTTATCATTCAATCAACTTACAATCATACATATTGCATTCAAATGTAAACGATGATAAGTGAAAGAATTTGAAAAAAATAAAAATCTTCTCACGACCAAGAAAGATGAAAGTTTGACACGTACGTATAATAGGCCTATACCTTTAATTTATAGAAAATTCAAGACTTGTAGTGTTCGAGATGGAAAATTTATTCGAAAAACTTGATCGGATATCGGAAAAACCAGTGAGCCCTACAGAACTGCAGGAAGGGCAGGTTAGAAACGCGGTTCTATTCTTAACATGTAAGTTGAAATATTCAGACCTATCTAGAATACGATTACGTGTTTCTTATATCGTCATTTAGTACAGTAGATGAAGGCCAAAAAGCGACGATACCGGGAAAAAATTGTTGTATAAGGTTTTTTCGGCTTAATTCATTGAGGAAAGTGTACCGAGCAACATATCCAAAATCCGCTGAAATCCGCTCACCCTAATCCCCTTTTTCAGCACCTTTTTGTGGAGTTAAGCCGCCCAAAAATGATATGAGGGTAGAATAGTGAGCGAGGTGTCAAAAAGCATTAAAATTTCATCCTGAATCCGAATATTATATTAAAAATGCCAAATTTTAATTTTCAACTCCAAACTTGGCCAGTCAAACGTTGAAAAACTGCATTTTTTCACATTTTTACTACAAATTATTCAAATTAGGTATATTGAATTGATGAAAACATATTTCTTTGTAGCATAAGTAATTTTCAATCTTTGTAGCTCTTCCGCCCACCCTTCCCCTTACACACGTTTACTTACCCATATTTACCTATTTTGTTTTTCTGGCCATACTTTCCATCTATATTTTTTCTTGAGATATTTTCAAAAAACCAAGCAATAAGTCAAATTTATTCTCAGACTGGAACTCATTCATAGAGAACAGGGTCGCCGAGAGTGCAGGCAAGAGGGGCAGATTTCCCCGGGCGCGGCGCTTTTCAAAGTGCCCGAACTCGGCCCATCAACACTTAGATAAAAATCGTAGGATTCGTGCCAATAAAAATTCGTAAAAAAATCACAACGTGCCCAAATTTACATTGCCTTAGAACCCGACTTGACTCTCGGCGGCCCTAACAAAGAGCGCCCTAAAAATGAATGAACTGTATCAAAATAGGTAACTCGAGACTCTCATCGATGGCAATAAAATTTAAAAAAAGAATCATATGTATTTCACTTCCAACTTTCCAACTGTAATCCGAGGGATTGATAAGTGTCTCATCTAACTAGCTCCTAAGAGAGTGAAAATAGGCCGCAAGTTCAGTTGGAGGTAATTTTTGCGGAGTTGGTTTTGAACTACTGGTTGATAGCATATAAAGACATTTATTGTATAGGATAACAGTAAGATCTTCATTCGATATTCCACTATAATATAAAATGAAAAATTCAATTGCGGCCTTACCATTTCTCCTACTGAACGTGCGGGTCCATTTTCATTCTCTTATAATGCATTTGTAGATCGTAACATGGAGCTAGGTGAATAAAGCACTCATCAACCCTTGCGATTGGGGTAAAAAACTTGAAAGTGAAATTTGTTTACAAGTAAGAGCGTAAAATTCTAAATGCCTTTTACTGTTAAAAATCAATTGTTATTGATTTGCTTATTGAGATGATTCATATAAAAGTAAAAGTATCACTTTAACGAAATTAATTCCAAAAGTAAATCTACAACAGCAACTTTTAGAAAAATCAAGTCATTTTACATGCCGTAGGCTATTTTTTGTGTATTATTGTTCATCTATGATAGTACATGAGTATATGGCCAGAAAAACAAAATAGGTAAATATGGGTAAGTAAACGTGTGTAAGGGGAAGGGTGGGCGGAAGAACTACAAAGATTGAAAATTACTTATGCTGCAAAGAAATATGTTTTCATCAATTCTATATACCTAATTTGAACAATTTGTAGTAAAAATGTGAAAAAACACAGTTTTTCAACGTTTGACGGCCCAAGTTTGGAGTTGAAAATTAAAATTCGGCATTTTTAATATAATATTCGGATTCAGGATGAAATTTTAATGCTTTTTGACATCTCGCTCACTATTCTACCTCCATATCATTTTTGGGGGGCTCAAGTCCACAAAAAGGTGCTGAAAAAGGGGATTAGGGTGAGCGGATTTCAGCGGATTTTGGATATGGTGTTCAGTACACTTTCCTCAATGGATTAAGCTAAAAAAAATCTTCTACAACAATTTTTTCCCGGTAGTTTGCCGTATCTACCGTACTAATTTACGAGAGATAGTCGCTATTAACTCGATCTTGCTGTATGGAATTCCATTTCATATAGGTGCCGCTCAGGAACAGATTGGATACAACATTGGTAAACCAATTTTCTTAGTATCGTTTAATTAGATGAGTTGTCAACATATACTGTGATTTCTTGGCAATCTTAATTTTACAGGTGTACTGAAATATACTTAATTTTTTTCCTTTCAGATAGGGAAAACGAACTTCTACCTTTAGGTAATATTATTTATACTTATAATCCAAATCTTATGGGTTGTATTGAAATATTAACTACCTACTCATACAAAACAAGCAACGAATCAACAGTTAACCAACTTGCCAGAATAAATGCTTCATTGATTAATTAAAAGAACAAGTGCCTACTCGCCCCTTCGGGGCTCGCAATAAAAATTAAATGAACCAAGATTTCTTCCTTTCAGGATGAGCTCGCCCCTTTATACCTTCGTATACCTGCCATTTTAAACAAGTTTACAACTTTACCCTAGTTCATGTAGTACCCGACTACTTCATCTGCTCCAGCAGTGTTACGAAAACAATTTTTCATATCCCCAGTTTGTGGGGGGGCGGGTGTTCAAAAGAGGTGCGGTTTTCTTTTTCATGCGTATTAGGGCTATACTACAGGTCGTACGTGAAAACCATAACCATTCATAGCGTAATAAATGTTGTCGAATTTCAAAAAAATTGAGTAATTTACATTTTTTCTCCACAGCTCATACTTGTTGAGTAATTGAGATGCCCTCAAACCCAAAAATTTCAAATATCTATTGAAATTTTTTTTTTGAGAATATCTTGTTTGTCGGCACTTCTACGAGGAGAACACATCAGTATGAAAATGAAGAGCGTATAAGCGAGATACCTTCAAAAAACCAAATTTTTGATAGCCTTTCGAATTTAAGGGCCACTGGCACCATATTCTGGAGCTAGTAACTCGAAAAGTATTGGTAATATAAAAAAATTGTATGGCATATAATTTTTTGCAAATCCCAAGCCCTATACGCCAGCGCTACACATGATGGAAACATCAGACAGGCTGTAGTAGATTATCGTATATTGGCGCGGAGAGGAGGAGGAGTTGGAGCAGAAAGCGGTTTCTTAAGAACTTTTGAGTCGTGAAATTTCTTGAATCTTTCATTTATCCTGACCAAAGTTTCAAAGATCAAACTTTGTGTATGGGGTTAGTTGGTAATCATAATACACCTTGAATTTGGATCAAAATGGATGTCTTTTTAAGGAAGTTGAGATTTATAAGCGCCGGCGGGTATTCGTGAAATTCGCTCAAAATTTGGTGAGAGACTTTTCTTGAAAATACAAAAAAAAACACTTTTTGTTTTTTCAAAAAAATTTAAAATGGTGGATAACTTAACTTTTGTTGGAGGTTGGAAAAGGGGCAAATAGCTCAATTTTTTGGTCTCATATGAAGAAGTGAATCACGGACACCAGCATATCCAAATTTGAAATTCTCAAGAGTATTTTGAGGGGAGTTAGAGCAGAAAATAGCTTTGTGAGGAAGTTTTGCATTATGAAATTTCTTGAATCTTTCATATCTGCTCATCAAATCAATTTAGAAAGATTAAACTTTATGTGTGGTATTATTTGTTGACCAGAATATGAGCTCCTTAATTTAGATCACAATGTATTCAAAATGGTGGATTATCGTATTTTGAGTATAACTTGAGGAGCTTCAAATTTGTAAAAATGTAATTAATATCAACTCATATTATAACTGGTGATAAAAAGTATACTATATCCCCAATTCACTTCCATATATGATATTAGAGGGGAGAGGGAGAGGTTATCAACCTCAAAACGTGGTGGGGGTACAAAAGATGTCGGAAAATTTTTTATTGTGGTGTCGTATAACAAAATGAGTCCAAGTGACTAAATTTCCTTAATTTCATCTTCTCAAATGCATTTGGAGGAAAGTTGGAAATCATTTTTTTGACAAAACAACGTTTGTGTAAAGGGCATAAAAACTCACGAGTATCATCGCCCAAAACAAGTGAATAAAACTTGTTTGGATTTTAGATTTGAATTCTCGATTCTTAAATCTACTTACCAACAAGAATTTGAATTTTTAATCTCAAATCAAATAAGAAAAAATTTTGAATTTTGAATTTTTTCCTTCATGTCCATCATTTAAGATGACAATAAGGAGGGGAGGAGGGATATATCAAAATATGAAATCAAATCAAAATTCTGAATAAAGCTTAAGATTCTGAAGACCAACTTGATGCATTCCCACCGCCCGTTGCAAATCTATTTCCAAACCGTTGTGCAGTATCAATGATTATAAGCAAAATCCAACGTTAGGAAGGTAAATTTGAATGTGAGAGGTTTCATTTCTTCAATAATGTATAAAAATGCATATATTAGCATCAAGTCCCATGATCGAATGAAAGGGACGTGGCAACAGGAAGGATGAGAGAACATTCCCCAGTTACTTCTCAAAGGAGGCAAACATTTTTAGAATACCACAGAACATTACAAATTTTCCCCATTATTCATCAAATGTGGAAGAAAATTTACCAAATTACCGACTTACATTAACGTTGAAAAAAATTTATTAGTACCTCATGCAATGTACTGAGTCTGTACGGATTGGATTCACTACATCAATCAAGAATCAAAATTTTATGTGATGTACTAAGTGCTAAAAATTTGGAAAACATATTATATCAGTTGTAACGCACTTTTTAGCTGAGTTTTTAACATGAAAACGATAGCTATTACAGCCTACCTGATTTGGGAAGGCGTGGTCGCTGGAGGGTGGGGTCTTCAAATCTTTGCGTTTCAGATCATTTGTAATCATCTGGCCAATGTCCAACTTTTTGGTATATGTATATTTTTTCCCTACGCGTAACGCGGGCGGGAATTCACGAAATTCGCTCAAAACTTGGTGAGAGACTCCCTTTAGAAACCTAACAAAACGATATTTTTTATTTTTTCGAAAAAATTCAAAATGGCGGATCACTCAAAATTTGAGGGGTGGTGGAGAATGGGCAAATACCTCAGATTTTTTGTTTTTGATTTCATATGAAAGAGTGAGTCATGGACACCGACATATCTGAATTTCAGCTTCCTAAGTGTATTTGGAGGGGAGTTAGAGCAAAAAACGGCTTTTTGAGGAAGTTCTGAGTCATGAAATTTCTTGAATCTTCCATATCTCCTCACCAAATCAACCTACAAAGGTCAAACGTTGAGGGTAGGGTTGGTTGGAAACCGGAATACGTTCTCTTAAATTTGAGTCAAAATGGGTCCAAAATGGCGGATTATCAAGATTTGAAGATAATTTGAGGACCCTCATATAGTTATGATTTGAAGGGTTTAGCAACGTTATTATTACCAAACCTGAACAAGCCCCAGTTAAAAACTCAGCCCCAGTAATGTGGCATGGCTGCTTACGTTTTTTTTTTCCTTCAAATGTTTCAAGCGCTGAAGTTCCTACTGCGATAGGCGTGCGCGTTGTAGTAGTGGGATGTTATCTCCCATCTGGTTCTTCAATGCGTCTATAAAACGCGTGCGTTTCTAACAACAGGAGCTTGCGGTGTAGTCGCCCGAGTGACTGGTAAGTTTGGCTATTGAGTTCGATAGCCATTAGCCACTACGCAACTGTCGAAGACCCAACATGAATTCGTTTTGGGGCCTACGACCACCACTTGAGGATGGTCAACAGGGGCGTACCAAGGACATTCTTCAGGAGGGGGGGGAAACCAAAAATTGCCAACTAATACTATGAAATTTTACCAACTGTTGACCTTTTTTTTTTTTAGCTGAGTTTTTAACAAAACGATAGCTATTACAGCCTACCTAATTTGGGAAGGGAAGGTCGGGTGAGGGTGGGGTCTTCAAATCTTTGCGTTTCAGACCATTTGTAATCATCTGGCAAATGTCCAACTTTTTGGTATATATATATTTTTTTTCCCCCACGCGTAGCGCCGGCGAGTATTCATAAAATTCGCTCAAAATTTGGTGAGGAACTCTTCTTGAAAATGCGCAAATATTTTTTTGTTTTTTCGATAAATTTCAAAATGGCGGATCACTCAAATTTTGAGGGGGGCTGGAGAAGGGCAAATAGCTCAAATTTTTCGTTTTTGATTTCATATGAAAGAGTGAGTCACGGATACTAACATATCCAAATTTCAGCTTCTAAGTGCATATTGAGAGGAGTTAGATCAAAAAACGGCTTTTTGAGGAAGTTTTGAGTCATGAAATTTCTTGAATCTTCCATATCTCCCCACCAAATCAAGTTAAAGAGGTCAAATTTTGTGTGTGAGGTTAGTTGGTGACCACAATATGACCTCTTGAATTTGGATCAAAATGGATTCAAAATGGCGGATTATCAAAATTTTGAGTAGAGCTTGAGGAGCCTCAAGTTGGTAAAAATGTAATTAATATGAATTCATATGGTTATTGGGGATAAGTTGTATACTATATCCCGAATTCACTTCCATACATGATGTTGGAGGGGGAAGGCGGGGTTACCAACCTAAAATAGTGGTGGGGGTACAGGAGGGGTCGAAAATTTTTTATTGCTGTGTCATATGATAAAATGAGCCCAAGTGACAAACGTATTTTGATTTTAGCTTCCTCAGTGATTTTGGAGGGGAGTTAGAGCAAAAAACGGCTTTTGGAGGGGAAATTGCTGCAGGAAATTTCATGAATCTTCCATATCTCATCACCAAATCGGCCTAGAATGGTCAAACTTTGTGTGTAGGATTAGTTTGTGACCAGAATATAACCACTTAAATTTGAGTCAAAATGGATCCAAAATGGCGGATTTACTAAATTTGAAGATTATTTGAGGACCCTCAAATAGTTATAATTTGAGAAATATGCGTTCGCATGATTATTTCATGGCAAGAAATACTACATTTGTGTCAAATTGAACTTCTTAAGTGTTTTTGGAAAGGATAGGGTAGGGGTTTTCAGACTTGGTATTGGGTGTGGCCTGTAGTGATGAACAGTTGAGCGTGGTTATTACTAAATCAAAAGAAGCCCCAGTTAAAAACTCAGCTCCAGTAATGCGGCATGGCTGCTTACGTTTTTTTTTTTTTTTTTTTAGTCTTCAAAAAATTTAAAAATAGCTGTGGTCAAGTTTACCAATTTTACGCTAAAACTCCAAATTTACCAACTTTCCAAAAGCCAAGGGGGCTACGTCCCTGGTTTTGCGCTGTACATGATATAAGTTGGCATCAGTTCGAATTTATTCGAGTTCTTATTTTCCCAAAAAAAATTCAAGTTCCCATTTTCAGCGTTGAACAATTATAAATTTCCCAACTTTTCAAAACACCTGGCGGGAAGCTCCCCCCCACATCCCCCCTTAGTTATGCCCCTGATGATCAACTATGCGAATTCGCGTGGTGTTTCCTGCTGGTTTGACTATCGACTGGATATCACCTCAAGACCGTTGCGTATTGGTCATCAACTAGCAAAATCTTATTGCGGTCATCGATGGACTCCAAACTTGACTTCCATTATGTCTGTGGAAGTAGTTCCATCTACTGGCAGAGGGTAAAAACGAAATACTGATATCTCAATTTCTCCTCAGATTTCACCCATTTCATTCCTAAACTAATAATATTCATTATAGTATTTTTTTTTGCATTTCTTTCAGACAATGAACGTGCAGAAAAATTAAAGAAGTGCGTTTCTGATGTTTACAATCAGGCGTACGGAAACTATTTCGACAACCTTACTATCTTCGAAAATTCAAAAAAAATTAAAATATACAGTGAGTTGACCAAAAAAAAAAACGCGATTTTTTGTTATTACATGCTATGCATAGCCGCAGGAGCTGAAGCCCCGCATTTCTGATTCTGAAAATTGGTTTAAATAAGGGGAGCTAAACCAATAGATTTCAAGAAGAAGAGTAGTTTTTTCATGTCATTATGATTATATGAGAGGATTTGTCCTATTTTATTACTTAGCAGGTGGATTGAATGGTGTTGATTATATAATATGGAATAGCGAAGTAGTATATGAGGTATGGTTTTTATGGTATTGCATGTAGCACAGCTGAGAGGAGAGTCGGTGAAAGAGGTGTGAATGAGTTAGTTAATAACTTTATCGCGGATAACTTCGTTCATTTTTATTGATTTGTATAATCACAAAATATGTGTTTGTTCATTTACCAGATGCATTTGCTAGGTATTGGAGCCTAGTTATGAGTGAGTAAAAATAATTATTTCATATATATTTTTCAACTATACATACCCTTTTAATATTTTCTTTCAGACATAAATGGAGCGCCTTTGCGGAGTGAGTTGAGACTTGGATTCGATTTATTAAACGCGATAGTTAATTTCACCCGATAGGCGTAATCATATGACCATAAACATACTTATTTTACTTTTTATATAGATTCAATAAATAATCTCCTCGAGGATTATAGGGCTGAGTTGCCTGAGTGGAGCCGAACAAACATTAATCCTACAAATTATTTAAATGAATTCGAAGGCCAGCAATATCTACATATTTAATTCATTGATAGCACAAAAGGCTCACACAATTTTATCAATTAACTTGCCAATTAAATTTCTTGGATATATAACACGTCATTACAAAGTAATATAAGTATAATTAAAAATAGGTGTTATAGGCGAAACGATGATTTGAAGACCCCACCCTCCCCCGACCTTCCCTTCCCAAATCAGGTAGGCTGTAATAGCTGTTTTTTTTGGGTTAAAAGCTCAGCTAAAAAATTGATATTTGTTAACGAAGTATTTCAAATTATAGTGTCTATTAAATAGAAAAATTAAAATTTCTCACTTTTTTCATGTATCACCAATCCATACCAATTAACCCATCAAGTGTGATTTTTACTACTCATTTTTTTAAAAATGTTTTCCCTCTCATTCTCAAACTTTCCAAAATTAAAGGCTGCGATTTTCATACCGAATGTTCAACTTTCAATTTTTGAAATTTCATTGAGTTTGATTGAATCTTCTTTGTATGAGCTATTGATCTACGAAAATCGTTAATTTCCTTGTGAGATTGCTCGCTTCCCACAAGAACCACAAAGTGGTCATGTATAAATTTGGCAAAATTCATGTAAAAGATTTTATTTATTTCAGCGTATGATGTAAGAGGAACACTTTTTTTTTAATTTTTCGGTTCTTTTAAAAATATTTAATCTGATTCTGATTCATTCTTTTTATTATTATTTTTTCTTGATTTATAATTTTTGTTATATGTACGATTTCTAAATGCGCCCCTATAAAATGTTCGCGCTCTAGGCGTTGCCTAGTCCGCCTTATGATTAATTCGCTTCTGAGCTGAATGAAATATTTGTGTTTGTATTTTGGTTTATTGATAATTATGGTGTCTACCACGCACGAAAAGTACAAAAAGTCAGGAAAAGATACAAAATTAAGATGATAGGTGTGCCTAAGTGTTTTATTCGTGGTTATTATGATGTAGAGTTCATTTCATATTAATTCACTTCAAAAAAATATGATTTTTTACTCATAGTCTCGCATTTTATTCGTTTTTTATTTCTTTTCAGAAGAATCTTCTGAAAAGAAATAAAAAACGAATAAAATGCGAGACTATGAGGTAACCTACATCATACGCTGAAATAAATATAAAATCTTGTACATGAATTTTGCCAAATTTTCTTTCTACTCCCTTCATCAATGCAAATTATCAAATTATTCAAACTTTAGAACGTGGGTGTGGAGGGGGGGGGATGGGAAGTACCTTTCATGTCGCCTAGGACGTAAAAAATTCTTAATACGTCTCTTATTCGAGTTCTTTATACCATAGTAAATGGTGAAACAATCTTATTATTTCATATTAAATTTTAAACTTTTTTTTTTCATTGTGATTGATTTGAATCAGTTTTATCAAATATAATCAAAAGTCGAATGAAATGCATAATTTTTATGAATACGTTTTGTTTAAAATGAATGAAAAACAAAATAATTGAGTTAACGTTTGTAATCCAACAATAAATATCAAGCAGAGAAATTCAATTATTTGAAGGATTTTTTTTCTCAATTAGAGAATTTAGAGCTAGTTGGTCTCATGGTATATCTATAAAGTATTAAATTTAAGGATAATTGGCAAGCCAAATTTTTCATCTTCTTTCAAATTATTATTTCGCTACCTAATGTATATTATTGTATAAGTATAATTATTATTTAAATGAAAGTATTTTCTTGGAAATATTTCAATTGAATGGGTGTTTTTATTATTAATATAAATTTGATGTTTTCTACATGTTAAATAAATATTTATATGTATTAGAAACAACAATTAAGTTTTTTGAGATTTTAATTTATTTTTAATGGTGGTGGATTTAATTTTAATCATAACGCATAAAACATTTAGTCAAGAAACATATTTTTATTATTATAATAAATTTATTAGTTTTTTTATGTTACGTACCTATATTATACTGGGTGACTATACTTGATTCGAGCACCCCAAGCGCAAAAATCTTTCCCTCATAGAAATGAATTACATATTTCAACGATGTTAGCAAGAATAAATGGCATAAATAAAGTTTATTTAATGTTTAAAAGCATCTATGAGCCAAATGCAAAATTTTAATATTACTTTTCTTGTCAAAAACATACATTATGTATTCAATGTATTCACCTTTTAGCTAATTTTTTCGCTTGGGTGCTCGAATCAAGTGGTCATCCGGTATACTTGTATTTTTGTATAATAGTCCAATACGTAAATCTATCGAAAGTATTTTAAGATTTTAATTTATTTTTGATTTTATTGTTTTTAATTTGATTAAAGGCTTAGCATATAAAAAATTTCATTTTGAAATTATTTGATAGTGAAAACTGTCAAGCAACTACGCGAATTTTCTAATAATTCCTTGAGATTTAAAAATGCTAACTTTATAGAACAATGAAGAAAATTATTTTCATTTCATCTAGAAAGGTTGTGAGAAACTATTAAAATCACTTCCAAGCCTTATTCGAATTTTAAAACCTGTTCACATCAGCATAAATCTCTCATAGTGCCAACAAACTACGCCGTCCACGAAATCAGACTCTGGGGATTTGACATTTGAATGGACATTACACGACCTAGGCTCCCTACCTCTAGATCTCTGTGTCACTCACAGGATACCTATAAGTATTAAGTACCTTTATTATTATATCATCATCGTTACAGATTATCATCAAGTTAAATCTGACGAAAAAAAAATTAAGATATTGGGAACAATTATATTTGTGAATGTATCCATATTTATGCGATTCACATAGTAAGTATTGTTTGCAAAAAAAAAAAAAAAAAAAAAACTTGAATGTAGTAACAGGTATTTTTCGAATCAACGCGTTTTTTTCATTCGACCATTAACTGTTTGGAAGAATGAAACAATTCACGTCCTATTAACTTATACTTTATGCCAAACATTCTAAGATTTATGTATAAATTTGAGTAATCCAAAACTACCCATATCTTCGTATTTCTATGTGTTTTAAGTTCCATGTAGATCATAATGAAATGAAACTTTTTGCGACGCGAAATATCAAGTTACAGGAATTGAAAAAAAAATCTAACTGGTTGTCAATCTCCATTATAGAATTCGCAACAATGATACTCATCAGTCATCATCACCTGTTGATAGCATTACACAGCATAATACTAATGCCTAATGGGAAAAAATCGAAAATATTTAGTACATAAAATAATCAAAAAAAAAAACGTAAGCAGCCATGCCGCATTATTGGAGCTGAGTTTTTAATTGGAGCTTGTTTTGATTTATTAATAACCTTGCTTAACCGTTCATGACTACAGACCACACGCTATACCAAGTCTGAAAACCCTTACCCTATCCTTTCCAAAAACACTTAAGAAGTTCAATTTGGCACAAATGTAGTATTTCTTGCCATGAAATAATCATGTGAACACATATTCCTCAAATTATAACTATTTGAGGGTGCTCAAATTATCTTCAAATCTTGATAATCTGCCATTTTGGATCCATTTTGACTCAAATTTAAGAGGTTATATTCTGGTCACAAACTAATCCTACACACAAAGTTTGACCATTCTAGGCCGATTTGGTGATGAGATATGGAAGATTCATGAAATTTCCTGCAGCAATTTCCCCTCCAAAAGCCGTTTTTTGCTCTAACTCCCCTCCAAAATCACTGAGGAAGCTAAAATCAAAATACGTTTGTCACTTGGGCTCATTTTATCATATGACACAGCAATAAAAAATTTTCGACCCTCCTGTACCCCCACCACTATTTTAGGTTGATAACCCCGCCTTCCCCCTCCAACATCATGTATGGAAGTGAATTCGGGATATAGTATACAACTTATCCCCAATAACCATATGAATTCATATTAATTACATTTTTACCAACTTGAGGCTCCTCAAGCTCTACTCAAAATTTTGATAATCCGCCATTTTGATCCATTTTGATCCAAATTCAAGAGGTCATATTGTGGTCACCAACTAACCTCACACACAAAATTTGACCTCTTTAACTTGATTTGGTGGGGAGATATGGAAGATTCAAGAAATTTCATGACTCAAAACTTCCTCAAAAAGCCGTTTTTTGATCTAACTCCTCTCAATATGCACTTAGGAAGCTGAAATTTGGATATGTTAGTATCCGTGACTCACTCTTTCATATGAAATCAAAAACGAAAAATTTGAGCTATTTGCCCTTCTCCAGCCCCCTCAAAATTTGAGTGATCCGCCATTTTGAAATTTATCGAAAAAACAAAAAAACTATTTTTGCGTATTTTCAAGAAGAGTTCCTCACCGAATTTTGAGCGAATTTTATCCACACCCGCCTGCGCAAGGCGAGTGACACAAAAAACGAAATTTCCTCAAAAACAGGTTTTTGCTAACTCTCCTCAAAATGCACTTAGGAAGCTGAAATTTAAATATGTTGGTGTCCGTGACTCACTCTTTCATATGAGATCAAAAACGAAAAATTTGAGCTATTTGCCCTTCTCCAGCTCCCCTCAAAATTTGAGTGATCCGCCATTTTGAAATTTTTCGAAAAAACAAAAAAAAGCACTTCTGCGCATTTTCAAGAAGAGTTCCTCACCAAATTTTGAGCGAATTTTATGTATACTCGCCGGCGCTACGCGTGGGGGAAAAAATATATATACATACCAAAAAGTTGAACATTTGCCAGATGATTACAAATGGTCTGAAACGCAAAGATTTGAAGACCTCACCCTCCCCCGACCTTCCCTTCCCAAATCAGGTAGGCTGTAATAGCTATCGTTTTTATTAAAAACTCAGCTAATTATTGGAAAAATTATACTTCGAAAGAACTCCACGTTAGTCTTGTAGTACAATTGTTGAAAAATGATTTGATCGCAACTGATAAAATGTTCAATAAAGAATCAAGGAACGAAGACTGGAGAATAATGAAAATGATGTGAAAGAAACATACCTACGTAACATACTATGATAAATGACACACAAAAATTCGAGAAAGGATATCGGGAAGGATGACATGTACCGAGGCGGTATGATTTTATACTGTACGAATCGTTTTTCAAAAAGAGATATGCATATTCTTCGAAATAGAATTTAAAAACTTATACCTGAGATCAGGATGTTTTTCAGATAATTCATAATGCTGCAGTATGATAAACTTCCAACTCAGTGAATCATCAATTATGCAAATTCTTACTCCACATTATTTCACATTTTCAAAAAAACAAAAGAGGTAATATCCGTTTTTATTTAACAACTTCCAATTATGTTGCGGAAGTTGATCCTGTCTTGATAAGGAATTCGCAAAAAAATACAGAAGTAAATAAGTAATAAACACCGATTTATGAAAAAAAGACATCGTTATATTGAAAACAGATATATACTGGACTTGTTTTAAACTCTTTAAAAAAGTAGAAATGAGAACGGAATTTGAGTACATATATGATTTTTGCTGATCTCCACCTGTTTTCAAGGATGAGTTCTATTTTAGGTTGAGGAAAGGGCGTTTTTCACAGAAATAAATCTGAAACATTCTCTTAGAATATGGATAACTGTGAAAGGTACTTTGTACAGTAGGTGCTACATTATGATATAGGCAGCGGTTTTCTGGGAATTTTTGGCGTATACTCTATTGGAACACCATTGCGGGTACAGGTTGTTTATTCAGAGGGTGCCCATGAGTGAGAAGAGAGTGCCCTATGGCCTTTACAACTTACTCTCTAACCTTGAGTTCGCTGAAATATTTCCATGGTTCTATTGCGCTATGGATGAACTTTACCGGAGTTGGGAATAATGGTCCAGTAGTCTTAGAATGTGCTTTAAAGATATTTTCTCCTTGTTCCTCTTAAGAGTTTGTAAAGGAATACTAGATAAGGAATAAAGTAGAAGAACTACGAATGAACTCTACTTGTATTCCTGAAAATTTATATCCATGTTAAACCGTATTAAATGTAACTGAAGAGAATATCTTTAATCAGCAGCGTAGCCAAGACTGATTCAGATATTTTTGTTCCAAAAATCGTGAAAATTTTGAATTTCAAAATTCCATATAATACGTTTGACTACGATCTAAAAAATTAAGGCAAAGGGCTCAAAATGATGTATATATAAAAATTTCTATACCTTCACCTCTTCAGGAAACAGCCTTTCAAATACTGCGTAAAATTTACATGCAATGTCGAAACAAATTTTCACCGAACATGAAAGCAATGAATGGATAAAAATCATTTTTATTTCCATATTATAATAAAAATAGAAAATATATTCAAAAAGTTAACAAATTAATAAAAACACGTAGGTAATAAAAGATAAGGAAGGCAAAACTTGGTATAAAAATAAAAAGCATTAACGTTATCAAACAAAATAGTTATTATACATGTAAAAGTTACTAAGGCACGAAAATATACACGTAAACGGATAATCATAATGTAAAATTAAATTCTAAGTACTCGTTAAAAAAATAAGTATCTATTGGCACTAAAAAAATTAATTTTAAAAATTACCTAAACAAATATTTTCTTCGTACAACTATGAAAACCATTACTGGGATGGAATGCGAAGGTATAAGATGAAAAGAGATCCGACGTTACGAGGAAAGGAAAATCCTAAAAAATATATAAAACATTTTGTGGCAAGAATACGAACGAGTGCAGGCAAGAAAAAAAAATTCAAAAATGAAAGACGAACTGTCGAGTTTTATTGCGCGAATTTTTCTTATATTTATAATATTGCCCCTTTGAAAAAACTTATCACTATAATGAGTATTCGTATGGACGAGAATCGATCAAATACAATCAGTTGATCTCCTGATAAAGCTCTTCTTCGGCCTTCACTCCATGTGCGGCTAGCTCTTCAAGGCATCTGTCTAAAAATCCTGGATCTGGTCTCCCGCGTGGGTTGATCTTATGATGGATATCATTCCACGTAACAACATCCTCGCGACCGGTGGTAACCGAGCGTCCGATGGTGAATATGAGTTTACGTTTGAAGGCAACTTTCAAAAGCCGAAGAACTAATCGCCCTTTGACTGTGTCTGGTAGATAACATACACGAGGGAATCCGACAGCGTAGTAGGGTCGACCGGGGTTTGGGTGTTCCATGCCTTGGATACCGGATGCGATTCTGAAAAAGGGGAAAATTATTTTAGTTTATGATTAGAATGATTTGAATGCTCAAGTTGTACTCACTGATAGGTAATCTGTATAGTGCGTGTGTTAGGAAATCCTGGTAAAGACATATCAATGGTTTCCCAATGCATGGTACCAGGGGGCTGGCTGCCTCGTTTTTCCCCATAGATCATCATGCAAATAGGACATTGGATGTAGAGCCATTGATGGGCGTTCGGTTGGCTCTTCAGCATAGAGTTTAAACAATCTAAATGCAGTTGATGGTTGCACCGAGATAACGCTACCACCATTCTAGCATTATTTTTACCACCAGGGATGCACTCGGATAGACATACTGGGCATTTGCTACCTATACCGTTAATTGTATCGACTACTTGGACGAATTTTGATATTTGTTCGCTGATGGCGTCGATTCCTAATAATAAATGAAATTACTGGAGTTTTCAAAACGACTAATTATCACGAACGAGGAGAGCACCAGGGCTTACCAATTATTAGGCCATTTTTAATGGACTGTTTTTTGCTAGTATTAACGAACACTTCTTCACTACTACCAGAACAATCCAACAAATCGGACTGCAAGGGAAATAAACAATTAGAAGTAAATTATGGGTAAATTCTTTCACAAATGAATCGTTCAATTTTTACCTGAGATGTAGTGGCGCGCATTTCGCTTTCATGGCTCAAGTAGGTTGATACAGTATCTACACTGGGTCTTCTACCTCCACTTTTCGTACTACCTACTTCGCTATCTAAAATCGAACTCGAGTCACTGCGTTTGGGAGCGGGGTTCTTAATGAAAAGTAAATTCTCAACGTCTTCGGCTTTCTTGGACGTCTGCGTACCCGTTGTAGTAACATGCTGAGGGTATTGGACGTGAGATGAGGATGGATTTTGAGACATGGACGGGTTATTTTTATGGCCTGAAAAATTCAAAGTTTGAAAAAAAACCATGGTAACTCGATTAAACACCAATATTATAGTATTTACCAAAAATATGAAAGATAGTGCGAGCAATATTGCCGTGATTGCTATCGTGAGATTGCTTCTTTTTGTTTTGCGATTTCTTCAGAGTTTGCGATTTTTTACCGGATTCGCAGCCGTACTGGCGAC